>WSTG01000401.1:0-18991 GCA_019616325.1 Ceratobasidium sp. 394
GGAAACGTTATGGAATGACTGGCTTGGGCTGACGTAGATGTATCGGGACGGTCGTCAAGCGAGTATGGTTTATACCGTGGGCCAGTAGGAATATGATGATGGTTTATCTGGCAAATAACGTCAACTATGGTTATATCCAGAGACGGGAAACGTACCTGATCTGGCTCCTGCTCTCCCCGGATCGCCGGATGTTTCTTCGTAGCCCAGCTTGAGGGTTTAGGCCACTTGTTCACAGCTATCACCCGAATTATAAGCGTACGATACATAGCTAGCACTGTAGAGGTACTAACGTATGTTGGCAAATAGAGGATCGTCGCGAGTAATCCCATCTTGCTTGAAAAACGTCTCGATCATCTCAGATGTGCTTTCACACATCTTGAGCATATGATACCCAGTCTTCCACAGCCGACTCGTGTTGTTTAACAGAGAGTGCGCCGCCCGTGTCACAGCAGCAGGGGAATCAAATAGAACATAGGCTTGCGGGGTTGAACTTTTCTTGGAGGTCCAAGGATAGATTTTGAGACTAATCGCTGCGATTAGATGTGGGTTCACGCCAAGCGAGGTTAAACGCACATATTGCCAAACGCCTCGCATTCCTTTCGGACCTCATCTATGTCCATTTGCTTGCCTCTTTGCCTCACTTGCACATGGATCGCACAGTCAGCAAAAGGCCATCCGCGAGATGTTTGAGGGTGCATCGACCACAATAGTAGTTGTCGCCTTAGTAAAAGAAATCGATTGTATACGCAAGCCTCAGACCACCAGATTTATTGCAAGACTCAGAGCTTCTCCGTGTATCCACGATTGCGACGGACAGCGTGCCCGGCTGTAACAGGCAGCGCTTTATGGCCTTTGATTGAGCTCTCCAGTAATGCAGCTGAGATACGGACGATATACAAGAAGATCTTGTATGGCTCTCAGCGAATTACCGAGTATGATGATGTACGGGGGTGATGTAGTCAGGAGCAGACCGCTGTGAGACCATTTCTCCTGACATGCACAGCCACCGGCCTGCCCCATGACCAAGACAACGAGGCCATGTGCATACAGTACAACGTCAGCACGCGTGTATAAAATCACTATTACATCAAGAAATGTACAGAATACAGTAGTGGAGACATAGTGCACGATTGAGCCAAAAACAAGGCTTGTGGTTAACTAGCCTGTCGTGGTTGCATCCTTGCCTTTCTGCTCTTCATCCTTCGCGTCCTGGACGAGCCCCGGCTCCTCTTTGCCCCCAAGCTTGGCAGCTTCGGCAGCCTCTTGTGCGAGACGCACCTCACGGCCGCGCTTGTGGCAGTACCACAACAATAACATCAAGACTACGGTATAAAGTTAGCTAACGTTTTGGGATGAGCCAGTATCCAAACACATACTAGAGAGACCCATGCTCATCAGCGCATTTGTCCCCGCCAGCATAGGGAACCTAGTTCGCAAGAACGTAACGACGCTTCGGAGTAAAGTAGCAATCCCACCCCCGGTTCCCAGGAACTCTTTTATCTGAGATGGGCTCGGCAGGGTACGACTCTGAGCACCGGTCTGAGGATTGGTCTTGGTAAACATAGACATCGGGTTCAGTTTGCTTGCGAGTCCCGAGGGCTTAGGGGCGGAGGGACCGGCAGCGGTGTTAGTAGTAGTAGGCTCTCCGACGGTTGGGGCTACTGCCGCAGCTGTCATGGCGGCGAACACGTCGGGAGGGATACCCAATGGAAGCGAGCGAATAAGCTTCTGGAATGAGGCCGGAAGTGAATTCCACTCCTTGGAGAGGTGCGTAGATGAGGTGTCGAGAAACTACAAACGACAAGTGTCGCATTAGTTCAAATCTTTCGTCAAATTACAGCCTTTATTACCTCAGTGAGGTCATTGTATGCGGTTGGCACGCCACTAACTATATCCTTGAGGATCTGAGTAAAGCGATGTAGGAGTGCGCGGGTAACGGGGGTCGTAAAAGCAATGCCCTAGACGATTGGGATATTTGTTAGAATCAAATGCGTGACGTATTGAGTGAAGACAGTACTTGTTGCCCGGCTTGCATGTCGAGAGAGTCTAACACTTCCGCAAGATCACGTTGCTCCTTTGTCACTGGTGAGACGCGAATCGATCAGTATGCGGACCGTACTGCGCATGCAAACGACTCACGCTCGGGTTCAGGCTCCGGAGGAGCCACCACGCCAGATGCAGGTGCCTCCCCTGCGATTGGCTTGGTAGGTTCACCCGGTGTAGCTGGCCTAGAACCGGAGGGAGTGGGCACAGCGCTGTCCTGGGATCTCAAAGACAATTAGCACGAATGTCTGCTACCCATTCACGGTCGCGCACCTTCTTGGGCACACTGCTACTTGAACTCGCCCGTCCGAATGTTCCCCAACGCTTTAAAGTCTGTCCCCATGGTTCCGATCTCTTCTCTTTCTCCTTGTCCCATTCCGCCTTGTTCTCTTCGAATATACTATCGATCGTGACAGAGGGAGTGGGTGGGTCTGGCGCCGGTGGGGATTTTTCTACTACTTCCTCCAAAAACTCCTCATCCTTCTTGTCCAGCGCAGCCTCTTTCAAGGCTTGGTTCTTCTTGTACCGTTTGTATGCGTAGTAGGGGAGCATGGTGGTGGCTAAGTACTAGATGCGATGACGTTAGGATGACCTTGGGGCCGGTGTTTTGGATTGCGTTAGAGCCGGGCGCTTGCGTATGTTGCCCAGAGCTCCTTGACAGTTCCCATGTCCTCCCCCCCTCGCTCTCCATCCGTCAAATCCCAGGGCACTGCGCGTGGAGTTGCTCACCCGGAGCGTGATGCTTCAGACGACGAGGGAGACAAGTTTGAGCACTCTAGAGGCAGTAGCCATGATAACCGAGACTACTCAACTCGAATGGATGAAATCCTTGGAGATGATGAGGAAGAGCAGGGCAGTGACGAAGAAATGTTTACTTATTCTGGTGTGGACGCTCCACCGGAAGGTTCAAAGGACTACAGCTCGCAGCTGCATGATATACTTGGCCCCGACTACGAGGACGAGGTTGAAGGAAGAGAGGTTGAGGCAGAGTTGTCGCGATTCGATGATTCAGATGAGTTTGACCACCAAAATGTCACCAACAAGGACGAAGTAAGTCGAGATCTACACCACTCTGACTCGAGTATTTAATATGACTTCGAGTTACAGCCACCCCAAGAAGTGCCGACATTGTCGCTACCTGAAACCCCTCCACGCATATCCTCACCTGCTCCTCAAGATCCACTAAAGCGTCCTGCATTCCTTCACCCAACCGTCTCTCGGCTTCGTTCTTTTGTCCCCCAGGATCGCCTTTCCCCCGGATCCCATGCAAGTTTCGCTACACAGCGCTCAGGCAACGCATTTGGTACCCCATCTGCTGCTTCGCATTTTTCCGCCATCTCGCGTTCCTCTTCAATATCTAGATTTTCCGATAAAACTAAAGGCCCAACTCGTGATGCATTTCGTTGGACTAGCTTGCACACAGCGAGTAGTCTCACCCACCCTGCCTCTTCTCTGTATGGTCGCGCAACTGTCTTGGCCGCGAATGGGCTACTTTGTCTCGGAACTTCCTCATCTCGGGCGCTTGTGTTTGACTTTCGGCAGCAGCTCAAGCACGTTATTACCCCACCCACCAATTTGGCGCCCCTTCCTGGCGCCGTGACCGCTATCGCACTTTCGACCGATCACACTTTTCTTGCCGTTGGTCACGCGCAGGGCCACATCTTCCTGTACGACCTTTCTCGATCTCAAACCCCTGTACGTTCGGTCATTCCCGTTGCGCTCAAGGCTGTTCTCGCTGGTCGCAAGGAAGGACACCTCGTTGGCACTCCGGTCACTCATGTCGGATTTGTTGGTGCGCGGCACACTGCTATTGTGAGCACGGACTCTTCCGGGCTTGCTTTCTATCACAGCCTAGGAAAGGTGTTATTTGTAGAGGCGAGTGACGTGGTACGGATTTTAGGACGGTATCCTGGGCCAGGTGAAGGGCCCGTTGGTCCTGCGGCGGAGGCGCCTCTTCGTCCGGATGTCAAAGGGAAGGGAAAGGCGGTCGACAGACCTATTGGCGGTAACACAGCTGCTGCTAGCATTCTTGCGATAGCATCACTTCCCCTGGGGACGGCGCCACACCCGACAGACACGTACCAAATACAAGCTCTTATCACTCCCGCCAAGGTTATCGTCGTCGGCCTCAAGCCGACTCCCAAAACATGGCTACGAAGGCACAACCCCAACCAAGGTCAAAACACGAGGAACGAACCGTTACTAGCCTGGTTTCCTGCCTTTGCCCCTTCGGAGGACGTCAACAAGCAAGCTAATCGCAAGTCGTCCGGGAAAGAGAAAGCTTTGTTGGCTGCGCCCCCTATGCTAGTTTACACTTGGGGCTATACGCTCCATTTCCTGCGCGTCAGGGAGGAACATGTCACGCAGCGAGTTCGCGACGAGAAGAATGGCAGCGTCCAGAATGTCCAAGTCGGGGTTTTGGCGTTTGAAGAGCTGGGTACAATCGGACTCGGTGCGGAGGGAGGAGCAAGGGCAGTCCAATGGCTTAATGTGCAGGTCTGCACTGCATCTTGACTGGATATTCCCTTCCGTATTGACGTTCTTGTGCAGCAACTTATTGTCGTGACCCGATCAGCTCTACTCGTATACGACGTGCAGACTCGTGGGCAGTTGGAAAAGTTCGAACTCGATCCTGTTTGGCTCCAACCGCTGGGAGCAGCCGCGGGAATTCCACTCGGGTCAGTTTCACACAGTGTCAAGGTTTACAAGGGTAAAACATTTTTACTGGTGAGTTTACTTTTTGTATGATTCGGAAGCCTGAATGCATTCTAGCACTATAGGGGCAAGATGAAATACGCGTGGGAACACTTCTTTCATGGGCGGACCATATCCTTAACCATGTCAAAGCTGGCGATTTCTTGTCAGCTATCAACCTCGCACGAGATTACTACACCTCAAACGCACAGGGTAGCACGTATGGACTTCCCTCGGATCCAAAACCTATTGTTGGCGCCAAGTTGCGAGAGTTGATGACCTCTTCCGCCCAATTTGCCTTTTCGGAACAGCGCATGCGCGAGGGCAGCGGTGCCAACAGCGACCCAAGTTTGTACCCTGGTCTGGTGGAAGCTTGTGCACGAGCTTGCGTGGCTATGGATGACATGACTTTTCTCTACGACGAACTATGGGAAGACTACGCGGAACACGGCATCGGGGCTATTTTTCTGGATACTCTTCAGCCTCTTGTACTGGACGGCACGGTTCCTTCTGGTGTCCCTCCTGTCATCGCCCAACGCCTCGTGATGCACTGCGATGAAAAGGGCGAGTACGCTGCGGCCGAGAAGCTAATCTGGCATATCGATCCTGAATGCATCGACGTGCACCATGCGGTTGAACTATGCAAACGGCATGCTCTTTACGATGCGCTTGTCTATGTATACAACGCTGGTCTACGGGACTACGTCTCTCCAATCGTCGAGTTTCTCTCACTCATCCGGGAGATCCAAAAACGACGCAAAGAGGAGGCGGGTTCGGAAGCTCTCGCGACGTACCTGGAGGACGCTGTCCCTAACGCGTACAAGGTATATGACTACCTGGGAAGCGTACTGAGCGGGGTTGCGTTTCCATCGAAGAGGCAAATCGAGGCTGGTGCAGATCAAGCAAAGGCTGATGTGTATGCATTCCTATGCTTCGGAAGATCCAGTACCTGGGCGGGCAAACTCATATTGACGGCGGAAGACGAAGGCGGCACCGAGCCTCCTTATCCCTACCTCCGGCAACTCCTCCGGTTTGATGCCGAAGCTCTGCTAAACTCGCTAGACCTTGCCTTTGAAGACTCCTATTTAAACACTGCTCACGAAACGGTCAGCAGACAAGTAATTGTCAATATTTTCATGGACATGCTGGCTACCCCTCAAAGCTCGAACGCGATGCTTTTACCAGAGAGCGTCACCGGCTTTATTCGAATCTTCGTCGCACGCAACGTCCCAAAATACACCCAGTTTATTCACATTTCCCCCAGTGCCTTGCATCGCCTACTTGTTGCCCTTGCTTCAGATCCAGACCCAGATACATGTGAAGATCGTCAGCTGGCTGCCGAGTTCTTGCTCTCGATTTACAATCCGTCGGGCGAACAGGAGCTACGTGAACATTTCAAGCGGGCTGGGTTCTTTCGCATCCTGCGCTCCATGTATCGTTCCGAAAAGCAGTGGGTGCTGCTCGTAGAGGCATACCTGCAGGATCCTGCCGTGGGTGCTCAAGAACTCTTTACCAACTTGGGCGGCATACTTGGGCGTACACAGGACCAGACTGAGGTGTTCCGGGAGATTATCAAGCTGCTTGAGAACTACTTGGCACCTATGCTCCAACTTGGGTTGATCCCAGCAGCCTATATGCTAGACAAGTTTGTTCCCGAACTTCATGTTCAAGCCATGGCGCATCTTCAGGCGGAGCACCTGCGTTTCAAGTACCTTCGCGCACTCGTGCAACCTCACCTTGCTTGGGATGCAGAGGACGAAGAGATCGAGCACCCGGTCCCTCCACCCTCGAAATATCTACAGGTAGACTTGCAACGAGAGTATCTTGCGTTGATGAGTCGCGAAGAACCCGAGGCCGTCCTGCCGTTGCTACAATCCGATTCAGGACCTGCCTTTGACGCCGAGCAGGTCGTGGAAGTTTGCGCGGAGCACAAGTTATTCGACGTTATTGTCTGGGTGATTGATCGCGACAATGGTGCTTTGCCCGCTATCCAACGCCTAGGAGAATTCGAGCAAGTGCAAACTGCTGAGCTTATCCAATGGCTGTCTGCGGGTGGCAATGATCCGTATGGTGACGATGGTTACCCCAGCGAAACCATGACGAGATTAGGGGCACTCTCCAAGATGGGCGTGCGGCTATGCGAAAAGGACAAGCGCGAGGAGCTCTGGTTCCAGCTACTGCGATCACAGATTCGTACAGTTCAGAGTGCCGTTTCGGTGGGGTCTGTTGACCTTGTGCGCTCCCGACCGCTCATCAACGAGCTACGCTCAATGATTCAAACCACCTTCTCCGCATTGACCTCCCAATCTTCATCGGAGCAGCTTTCGTTCCCTCGATTGTTCCGGCGGTTGCTCGACACCAGCCAGGATGGCGTACTTCCTACGAAGAATACCTACACGGAATTCCGACTCGTATTGACTGGGATGCTGGAAACTTACCGCTCTGAGGGCGATGTTTTGGGCATCACGAAGCGCTTGATAGAGCAGGACCTATTCGAAGTCATGCAGGAACACGTCCTTGCTAGACAAAGGGGTTGGAAAAGTGCTGCACCTATGTGTGCCGAGTGTAATGTGGAATTACGGACCACTGTATCTCCGGATAACGCCTCGGCAGGCGATGGAGACAACACGCTGGATCGTGGTCCTCTTATACTTATGGCGTCTGGGGTCGCATACCATCGAGCTTGTGCCCCAATTTCAGTAAACTAATGAGGTTCACCTCCATGATCTAATTACAATTGCTTTTGTCTCTACACTCTATCCACACCATTCTCGTGCAGTCAAAAACAAGCGGTACCACGGTCCAACCTTCCACTCCGCTATAGATGAGGGATACCAGCTGTTGCTCTCCACCGTCACAACCCGCTCAGGATGAGGCATCAACGCAAGCACGCGCCCGTCCGGTGTCTGCACACCTGCAATCCCATCGGGACTGCCATTTGGATTCGCGGGATATTTCTGAGTGGGCGCGCCGCTCGAGTCGATGTAACGCAAAGGGGCGAGACCGCTGGCAACGAACCCAGACGAAGTGGCTTCAAAGGATGCTCGACCCTCTCCATGCGCAACAGCAACGGGGAGCTTCGACCCACGCATGTGTCGCAGGAACACCGAGTTCGCTATTTGAGGCGTATCCTCCACACCCAGCATGCAGACGCGCCCTTCGAACCGCTCGCTGCGGTTGGGTTTGAACTGAGGCCAGCTCTCTGCACCGGGGATAATTGACTTTAGATGACTGAAAAGCTGGCAACCATTGCAAACGGCCAAGGCGAAGGTGTCGTCCCGAGCGAAGAATTCTGTGAATTGCTTTCGGGCGCTATCGTGCAAGAGGATTGACTTGGCCCAGCCATTGCCCGCTCCCAATACATCGCCATAGGAAAACCCACCGCACGCGGCAAGTCCTCGGAACGACGCAAGGTCAACGGTGCCCCCAATGATATCGGACATATGGACGTCAATCGCCGTGAACCCAGCAGCTGCGAATGCCCAAGCCATTTCGATTTGACCGTTGACGCCTTGTTCTCTGAGGATTGCGATATTTGGACCTGACCCTGGGCTGAGAGACGGGGAGGGCTCCGGGAATGAAAGATCGTAGAAAAGTCCCTTCTCATTTTCATCGGGTATGGTCGAGTACTCCTCATCCGCCACCTGAGGGTTGTCGCGAAGTCGTTGCATTTTGTAGGAAGTTTCAGCCCAGGCACACTGCAGATTTGGACGTGTGTTGGAGTACAGCATCTCGGAACGATAGCTAAAGGTTATTTCCTGAGACCGCGTATTGACTAGGCCTAGCCGATGCACCAGCTTTGAGTCAACAGAATGTTTGGCAAGGACTGTGGTAAAGCTTTCAAAGTCGGCGTCTCGAATTTGGAAGACAGCCCCAAGTTCTTCGTTAAAAAGAGCCGGGAGGACGTCAGCTTCGCTCTGAGCAACACCGTCGAGTGAAACGTCGAAACCAGCGCGAGCAGCAAAGGCCATTTCAACAAGTGTGGTTAACAGCCCACCATCCGAACGATCGTGGTAAGCCAAAACAACATCAAGAGAATCCGTCTTGAGAGTACAACAGGCCTCGAAGAACCCTCTCAGGAGAGCAGGGGTTTCAACGTCTGGGGTCATGTCTCCGATTTGTGCGTACACCTGAGCCAGAGCTGACCCCCCAAGCCTTTGCTTGCCACTAGCAAGGTCCACAAAGACAAGTACAGTCGGATCGGCAATATCCAGGCGAAGGGCGGGTGTCCAGGTCATTTGAACGGTTTTCACGGGAGCAAACGCTGTTACGATCAAAGAGAGGGGTGCCGAAACGTCCATGTCCTCCTGTCCTTTCTTCCACTTCATCGACATCGACATAGAGTCTTTTCCAACTGGAATCCCAACCCCCAAAGCAGGGCATAACTCGAGTCCGACCGCCTGCACCGCCGCATACAAGGCTGCTCCCTGACTTTCTCGAGACGCGGCACACATCCAGTTGGCGCTAAGCTTGACACGGGTTAAGCTCTCGATAGATGCAGCAGCGAGATTCGTCAAAGACTCTGCGATCGCCATTCGTGCGGACGCAGCAGGATTCCGGATGGCGACAGGTGTCCGCTCTCCCATGGCCATTGCCTCGCCAGTGAGAACGTCGAACCCATACGAGGTGCGAGTGACGGCGACGTCCGAGACAGGAGTCTGCCATGGCCCAACCATCTGATCTCGTGTGACGAGTCCAGTAATCGTGCGATCTCCAATGGTAATTAGGAACGACTTGGACCCGACGGATGGGAGTCGAAGGACTCTGTCGATAGCCTCGCGGATCTGAGTAGTCAAAGGAGCCGGAGAGGCAGAGTAGCTGTTTAGCGAAATATCGAAGGGAGATGGCGTCAGGGAATGATGGACGTCGGTGCGGGACATTTTGGGTGGTTTGCCAAAAAGCGTAGACATATGCAAGTCGATAATACTGTTCCCATGTAGCCGATCCGTAACTAGCAGCCTCTGTTCCTCGGTGGCAGTACCCACAACAGCGTAAGGGCAGCGTTCACGCCGAGCGATGCGTTCAAACTCCGGTAGATCCGCCTGTTTTACTCCAAGGACATAGCGCTCCTGAGATTCGTTACACCAGATCTCCATCGGCGACATTGCCCCGTCTGCGACGAGCACTTCCCGAATCTCGATGCGAGCACCGAGGTTAGAGTCGTGCACAAGCTCTGGTAACCCGTTCGAAAGCCCCCCAGCGCCCACGTCGTGGATCGACAATATGGGATTCGAGTCTCCTCGGGCGACGCATGCATCGATGACTTGCTGGCACCGACGTTGCATTTCTGGGTTGTCTCTTTGAACGGACGCAAAGTCGAGCTCTACAGAACTTGCGCCTGAAGCGAGTGAGGAGGCAGCCCCTCCGCCGAGACCAATGAGCATGCCCGGCCCACCCAGAACGATGAGAGCAGCCCCGGGAAGTATCCCTGTCTTGATGGCGAATCTTGGACGAACGTTGCCGTAGCCGCCGGCAATCATGATGGGCTTGTGGTAGCCCCAAGCTTGGTCGCCAACACGCTGCGAGAAGGTCCTAAAGTATCCCGCCAACGCAGGGCGACCAAACTCGTTGTTGAATGCGCTTGCGCCGAGGGGAGCATCGATCATAATATCGAGGGATGAGGCTATATGTGACGGATATCCAAAATCTGTTTCCCAGGGCTGAACATAACCCGGGATGCGTAGGTCCGACACCGAGAACCCGGCGAGTCCTGCCTTGGGTTTTGACCCGCGTCCAACGGCACCTTCGTCTCGGATCTCGCCGCCTGAGCCGGTGGCCGCACCTGGAAAGGGCGATACGGCCGTTGGATGATTGTGGGTTTCAACCTTGATGAGCATTGGCATGTCCTCGACCTCGGATGTGTACTCTCCTCCGGGCTGAGGAGCAAAGCGCGGTGCGGACGAGCCCTTGAGAACAGCAGCGTTGTCGGAGTAGGCTGAAATGGTGTTGGCTCCGCTAATCCGTTCGGTGTTGCGAATCATCTGGAAGAGCGAGTGATCCTGCTTCTTCCCATCGATCGACCAGTCCGCATTGAATATCTTGTGTCGGCAATGCTCTGAATTGACCTGTGCAAACATGAACAGTTCTGCGTCGGTGGGGTTACGAGCAAGTGGATTTGGGCCATCAACAAAGGCGTCCGCGAGGTAATTAATTTCGTCAGTTGCGAGCGCCAAGCCAAGCTCCTTGTTGGCCTTGCCCAGAGTTTGTCGGGCATCGGAGCCGGCTTTGACTCCCCCAATCAAGTCGACTGTACGTAGCGTACCCGGCGCGTGTTCGACAAATATGTCGCCAAATTGAGGTGCACTGAGGGACAAAGCCTGAGTCATGCGATCGTGTAGCAAGTGAGAGATGGGCGTAAGGTTGTCCGCGGAGAGTGTCTGGCCATCCAATGTACGGAGCACAAATGCGATACCGCGCTCCAGGCGATCGATGTGGGTATCAAGTTGGCACATGCGGGCGATATCGGTCGCCTTGCTAGACCAGGGCGAAATCGAACCGGGCCTTGGGTAGACATAGAGAATCGTCGAGTTTGCTTGCACATCTTTTGGGGATGATACTGCCGCTCGAGTCTCCAGCGTAGCAATATCGTCGCCATATAAGAGCAAGGCATCCAGGATCTGGCGCTCCGATGAAGACCCGTTGGCCAATGTTTTCTCCTCTGCGGCACCTTTAGGTTTCACAAAATGCAAATAAACCGCGTCAATGCTTTCGAGCAGTGGCATGTGCTTCCGCGCGGATTGAAGGATCCCGGCGAGTCGAGTAGACGAGCATGGCGAAGAACCCTGGAGGGTGATCATCCTAGATACCCCAGCCGCGATTAGTACATGCAAGACTAGCTAACCACCGACTTACCTGCACTACTTGGGGTCAAATTTTTTAAACTTTACCGCACCAACTAGTCAGGGGTGAGAGCGCAGGTTGAAGATCAGCGTCCAAACTTGTGATGATTTCCGACTCGCCAAATAGTACCAAGCTAATTTTTCAAAACTTTGATTGGTCAAGGATAAACCCGAATCCAGCCGAGAAAACAACACGGAAAAGCTCAGAACGCAACGACTTTAGGTTTTGTGCTGGTGGGGCGTTTGGCGGGGACGCCGTTGGCTAGAGACGGATTGGAGGCAGTACTTGCTTCCCTTCGTGCGACTCGTGCGCGAGATTGCTCGATTTTTTCCTCCTGGTCTACGACGGCGCGCCTCCTTTTCAGACTATGAAAGTCATCTTCATCTGCGCCAACTGTATATTCTCCGTTAAAATAAACGTTTTGTGACGCCTCTACATGGTCACAACCAATTAGACCGGGCTTATTACAGGTGAAATTGTGGCCTACCTGGCTTTCGCAACCCGCAATCTCTCGCCAAATGGTCGGTCTGCCCACATAGTTTGCAACAACCGCCATTCGGATATATACCCCGCCCAGCATTTTTCGGACAGGATGATACAAGGTGTCCTTTTTGTGAGCATACAAAGCAAGATGCGTACGGGAGTGGATTCTTTGGGTCCTCAGGCTTTTTACACCTTGATAATGAATGTTTCCTCGATCCACACCTGCGAACGCTGTCACAAGACAGTTGGGAGTATGTAGAAGAGGTGTTACATACCTATAACATACTCCCACCGTTTCTCGAGGCGACCCATCATCATCAAGAACGCTCGAGTTGGGACACTGCTTAGCAGCGTGTCCCTTTTCTCGGCAGGCAAAGCAAATGGTGTCGCTTTGCCTCGCGTCAATTCGCCGAAGTCGCCGTGCTTCGGATGAGTGTTTACGATCGGTTTCGTCTATTCAAGTAGTTGAATGTCAGGCATCGATGACCCATATTCCAGTTGGCCCATTACCTTTTGGACGTCTTAATTTCGCTCCGTCATGCGCTCGTTTTTTACTTGCTCCTGGCTGAGAGGGTTCAGATTTGCTTTTTGTGGGTTCCTCTGTAGAATGTGGCACAGTTGCATCGTCGCCAAAGCCAGCTTCGAGGTAAGTCCGTTTCCGCCCAGTATTTGTATACCTGGTCATAGTCGAGTCCAGGAGTGGCAACGGTCATGTGATGCTCTGTAATTGTTGTTCGTTGGCTAAGCGCCGATGTGTTGAATAGGAGCACCTCCACATCCCCCCTTGGGAACGCCCTCCCCTCACCCCTACATTTTCTTGAATTCTTGGTTGCGCGTATCTTGGCATAGAACAATCGCATAATATGTTTTACTCGGAGGCTATCTTGTCGCGGCGAGGGCCATTGGGCAAGGTGTGGCTTGCTGCTCACTGGGAACGCAAGCTGTCCAAAACCCAAGTGCGTACATGTATCTTGCTTTCCTAAATATACCCTGCTGACCTCGATTCCGATCAGACACTTCAAACTGATATATCAGAGTCGGTCGGTTAGTAATAAACGAATCGAGCAATACTCGATGCTGAAATAGTTCGTCTAGATGCTATCTTAGGCCAGGAAATCGTTCCTATGGCGCTCCGTTTGAGTGGCCAGTTGTTGCTCGGCGTGTGCAGGATTTACAGTCGAAAAGCCAAGTATCTCTTGGATGACTGTAACGAGGCTTTGCTGAAAATCAGGCTGGTATGTTGTCTGTATCCCCACTGGGCACAGTCCCTAACGTAGTTGCAGGCTTTTCGACCTGGTATTGTGGACATGACAGAGGACCAGTTGCAAGTACCCCGAAACGCAATTACACTGTCTGGGGAAGGGATAGATATTGATTTGCTCATGCCAGATATGAATTGGTCGGCATATTTCTCAGATCTCCAAGGCGTTTAAGCTAACATCAGCCATTACAGGGACTTAGATTTCGTTACACGGGCGCCTGGTGCTGCCCAAAATCTCGCACGTCCAGGCGATATTACACTTGCCAGTGCTGCCGACGTTGTCTTAACACTTGATGACGCGGGATATGGCTTTGACCTGGGCCCTCTGGATGGGATTGGTTCCCAGGATCTTGACCTTGGCCTCGACTATGATGATCCTGGGCCTGAACCAAGTCGCAAAGATGATGAAGGCGATGAAACAATGGGTGTCGAACTTGGGCGAGATGCCCCTGTCCCTCGTTCAGCTCGTGAATCTCTGGCATCCGCACTCCTTGGTGCTGGCGGCGAGGATCTCGATCGGCTCACCGAGCGAAGCCGCAGCAAGACCCGTGAACTCAGCATTGGAGCTGAAGGCGATACGGGCTTGGGATTCATGGATGTAGATGTTGGAGATTTTGGAGGGGACCTCAACCTGGGCATCGGATTCGACGAGCCCCCGCTTGTGCCCGAACCTATCCCTGAAGACACTGTCCAATTGGAAGGGGAAAAGACACCGCTCGCGGACCGTTCTCGTGCATGTATGTTGAGTTTGTTCAAGCTCGTCTCTCAGTTTTGACCCTTGCCTCCAGCTACTCCACTATCCGAGCCACCGCCAACCCCCAAAGCTGATGATGTCTTGCCTGGCATTACTCCCAAAACCGCTGCTCGTATCTCGAAGAAAGCTGAGGAAACCGAGAAGCTTACAGGCAAGAAAAAGGCAGCTGTAAAGAAGCCCGTTGTGGATAGTGTGGCGGAACTTGCTGAGGACAGGCCTGGCCGAAGGGGCGAGAGGGATTTGAGTGCCATCCAGACAGAGGTTCGGCTGGTGGATACTCGTGCGCTGGCTGAAAACTGACATGCTCGAGTTGTTGTAGCAACATTTTCTTCCTAACTCAACGACTGTGATGCGCCTACTTGAAATTCGCGCTGATCCTATCGCTCATTTCTTGCCAACCAAGACGACGCCCAATGGTACATTCTTCTGCGCTGCACCCCCCGGACTTCCACCCTCTCTGGCGGAAATGTTTATGTTCCCCACTACCAACCTCCGCCGCGCTGGAGCCGGGGCTGCACCTCCGGTGGCCACTCCTGGGCCGCATCCTAGGGACGAAGAGGGCGAAGAGGTCCGCACTCCCAAGCGCGCACGGATATCTGTGCCAGGTGAAGAGCCCGAGGTGGAGTTTGGAATGCGTCGTGCTCCTAGCGAACATGCGCTAAGCGAACACGGATTTGGGCCGGACATCACATTCGGTATGGGCGATGAAGGCCCTAGTGCGTTTGGAGAGGCTCCACAGTTCGACGTGGGCGACGTAGAACTCGAGGTCGGCCGACCGCCCTCGTCCCCTGCACCTCCGAAGTCCCGAGCACAGTCCCTGGTGGACGACGAGGTCCGATCACGGTATTCAACACCCGGCTTAGGCCGATCATTCGACGATACCGAGTGCGCGATCGCTGGGTTCGACCACCGTGTCAAGGGTGCGGAAACCCAAACCCAAACAAGCGAGAGCGAGGTGTCGGCTGGAAGCAAGGCCAAGGGGGTGAGCAAGAACACGGCTCTGGCGATTCAGTTGCTTCAAGATAAGCTACAACCGGACGAGAGCGAGGAGGAGAAAGTGGTCAGCTTTGCGCAGGTGTCAAACAAGGTTAGCATACTGAATCCTGCTGCGTTTACCCAGTAAACCTGACCTAATGTGCACTATGATAGGCTACGCGCCGTGCTGCTTCGTCTTTCTTCTTCGAATTGCTGTTGTTGAGTACTCGTGATTGCATCAAAGTGGCCCAGGGGGACGCTTTCTCGAATATTGAAGTACGAGCCAAGGATAAGTTGTGGGAACAGCAGGTCCCTGCCGCCGGCGAGGTGGATCCCGCCGGGCGCGAGGCTACCCCAAGCGCATCTTCGGTTATTGGAGCGGAGACGGACTGAACTAGGGTTTAAAGAGACGCCGCTGAGTACTTGGGTGCGGCCATGTACCTGGAATGCCCTAACTTTCTCGCTTGAACACTTGTAGCAGCTTGGTTTGTACCTTATGGTTGATTTGTTTCTGTACTCTTCTTTAGTTAAATTTTATTTCATTCAATATCTGGTGTCCGCTGGAGTAAATTATATGCAAGTGTAGATGATCCCAAGGATGATCCGATTATATTGGATTGACGAAAAACATAATGCCGTGGGATAACACCAATAAAACGCTATGTCACCTTGATGAGGAAGAACATCATAATCCATGAAACCATTACAACTGCAACCGCCCCCATCACCATACATGTCGTATATCCACTTTTCCCTCTAAAATCACGTAGCGTAGTTCGTTCGGTCTTGACGCGTGTATGTACACCTTCGAGTTGGTCGTGTGCAAGCTGCACTAGTGCGTTATCTTCATGGAGTTGAGCGGCGAATGTCTGAGCGTTTCGTTTCAGTTGTGCGGCCATCTGTGCGAGCTGCTCCGAGAGGTCCTCCTGAGTTTGGAGAGAGGTATGCATGAAGGCTGGCATGTCGGGAATTTGGGGCGCAGCGGGAGCAGATGGTCGTGGGTGGGGAAGCAAAGATTCGGTTGGAGATTCGGAGGATTGGGGAGACGAGGACTTTGGTTCGGGGCGTGGCGTGGCTGGCAAGAGATCGTTTTCAGGGCTTGGCAACTTGGATTCCTCCTCGTCTGCTGGTAAGAGTGCATCGGAGGTCTCGGGTTCGGAGGATCTAGAGGTGGACGATGTAACAACGATCTCGGGTCGGATAACAGGTTTAGGCTGTGGAGGAGGGACGTGCGAAAGAAAGGATGGGGGCTTGGATTGTTTGGGTTGGGAACGCTGCCAGGACATGTAAGTCGTTGGAACAACAAACAGTTAGAACGCTCACCTCTCTAATCTCAGCCAAAGCGGATTCAACATGGTTAATCTTGGCTTCTGTGCTTTTCAGATATTGCGACCGGACATCACTTTATGGTAGGTAAGATGACGTTAAACTCGACTAGTTAGCGCCAGGTGCTCACTGTATCAAGTCGGTGGATCCATCCAGCTCCATTCCCTCGGAACTCCGTATGTTGGAAAGCAGTTGCCTCGCGTATGCTACGCTCTACCAACAAGTGTTTGTTAGTATTTCCAACTGCCATAAATAGCAATACTTACCTGTAACATCCCTTCTGCTTGAACCCATCTTGCGCTTCGTTCAGTCAGGTTTTGATAACTCCAGTCTTGGGTATCAACAGCCTTTTCTAATCTTCGTAACAGACGGGCGAGGTTTACTTGGTTGTGGGAAGAATCAGAGCTCATGGTGGTAGTCGTCGTTGGCTTCAACGTGTCAACTCCCAGCCACTCTAACTAAGCGCCGATGACGCACAGACCATTCCATTGTTCCGAACGTGGCGTCAACCCTCTCAGTCCTCCTCGATCGGGCATAGGATGTACCTGGCTTGAATCTAGTCCTTGAATCTATTTCTTTGACATCCTACATCCAGTGTTTACTTCGCCAAAGTCTACCTTCTAAGTCACTTGTCGATGGCTAAAAATGGGACAAACGAGCTACCCGAGCTTGAACTGGAGACTCACCCGGAAATTACAACTGCTCTCTTGACATGTATAGCTGCCGGCTACAAGCACCTGATAATACGAACTCATGAGGAGGACATTGGAAAAGTCAAAGGGCTGGTTATCTCTGCTCTCTCGTCTCTAAACGCACCCTTGACACAACGGTTGCGAGCTAAGGAGTATCATACACCCTTGTCCTTTCTACGCAATGTCCTCATAACTCAGTCTGGTCACACCCTTGACCACTCTTTCGTAAGCGTACATGGCAGTGAATCCAAACCTGCTCATTCTCCAGCGCGTTCCAAACACCGTGCCGTGTCCCCAGCTGGTTCTCCGATCCGACCAGTTTCATATCCCAGTGTACAACCGTTTGAGCAGTTACGGGCGCGAACATTCTCATCCAGCAACGCACCTGCCCGACCTCACTCGTTTTCTCACCGCCGAAACCCCATAGCTCCGCGAGTCCCGCACGCGTTGGTCGTTTCTCACCTCGAGGTTGCTAGCAGAGCAGTCCAGCAAACGCTTGTTGACACTTTGAGGACACGGTTCATCACCATTGACAGCGACGAGGACGAAAATGCCGAGACGTCGATTGGCACGGGTAGATGGGGTCTACCTGCCGATTTCCTACTGGTTTATGTTCATTCAGGCGGACGGAATGACCGCGAACGCTCGCCGGTAATCAAACCACTGGTGCGCCAAAATTATACTGTATGCTCTAACAATCGACTAACTAACGCGTACAAGATTGATTTGTTTGGCTACAGCTTAACGGTAGTGCTAAGCGAACAATACTTGAATAATCCCAGTTCCCAGCATCACCTGGCTCAACTGCCCGTCTTAAATCAGGAGGTCAGTGGAAATAACCTAAAGTAGACATGTTGGTTAAAACTTGCTCGTATCAGGTTATAAAACGCATAATTGAAGCAACGAACGCCATCCGATTGCCCCTCCCGCTCCAAATCTACATGAGCTCTCTCATGTCGGCCGCCCGACACCACCACCAACTAGATGGAACGTTTCTTACGCTCCGCGCCCAGCGCGATTTTGAGATTTTACTCAAAGCATCTTCAGTGGCGGCTCGTGTATTCCCCACGGCGCAACCCTACGAAACTGGGACAGAACCTGCACCATCCGCGGTCGATGCTGCCAAGCTATTTATACGAGTAGTGACCCATCGTCTACGAGTACGCAATGGCCCACAGGACGAGCTCCTCTCGCCGCTGCTTTGGGAAGCCGAAAATGACAAGGGCGTGCGCTCCGTGCCAAGCTTGGGTATCGAGTCGCTCGAACATACACGTCGGACAATTTGTGACATTATTGTCGAGGACATTCTGACAGCGGTTTAGTTGGGATCTGGTATATATCATTTGCTTTGCAGTCATCAAGATATTCTATTCTCTTTCGTTAGACTTTCGTTAGATACTGGGGAGTGGTGTATAGCATCACTTGATATAACCTTCCATGCTGACAGCCAACTCGACAGGGTTAAGGACCACTGAAACTAATGCAAGTCGTATCAGCGCCCACCACATACAAACACTGTCAAGTGCCAACTCACGTAACAGTACGTCCTTCAGCGTCAGGCAAGGGCGAAACACTCTGCTCCTCACCCGCATGAACCACACCCAGGCGCGGACTTCCAGCGCCCACGTGGACCCGCATCTCGGAGCCTACCCGATGAGGATCCGGGTCAAAACTCGGAGCAATGCGCTCGCCCGTGGTGCTGTGGAACGTTGGAACAGGAACTGCGATTCCAATGCGATGGATATTATCCAAGCTAACCGGCCCTGCTGGCCTGGGCTTGCCAATATTGCTCATCTGCGTCGAGGTTCGGGTCAGGGTAACACCATGCACGACGACCTTCATCGCTGGGACTGTGATGCCATGGACTAGAATGCTAGTAAAGACCATCTGCGCGGGCCGCGGTGAGATAGTGCCCTTGCGTAT
>WSTG01000402.1:0-18985 GCA_019616325.1 Ceratobasidium sp. 394
TTTTGAACGTTGGATAGACATGTCAGAAGGTCGTCTCTTGGTGATAGTGTGACTCCAGCCCCGAATGAAGGGGAAGCCAAAGAAAATAGGGAAGCTAGTGTCCACAGACTTGTACAAGAGGATCGTGTCATAGAGAGCATCGTCGCAATGCACTAATCTATATGAAAGTCTGCATCAATATACGCTCGAGGAAAGGATGAGGCAGCTTACACTTGGCAAGCCGTAGTAAGTTATACGTTCAAGTCGTTAGCCAAGCCTTCGTGATGGTGGGCTGGTGGTGCTGGAGTGCCTGGTGCCTTTATACGACGGCGCTGGGGCAAGCTATTTAATCGACACAGGGCCGCAAGGTCATATGCCCCTTTAAGCATGTCAGAAGCGCCGGTTTTGCCAGCGGGAGCTGTTTCCAGATTTCTTTACGTCTGTAATTCGCACTCGGACATGCCATACCGGGGTGTGGTATCAGCGAAAATCGTACATGGGCAGCTCATCTGTGTCCTGTGAGCACTCCCAAGCATATTCCGCAGCCAAACACGTGTGTTTAGACTATGGAGGACGCCAAGCATACTTCTACTACCCTCGGCTGAGAGCTTCGAAGTTGTAAGCGGTCATGTCGGTCAGCTGCGCAGCTCTTGATCTGCAGAGAACCTTGGCGTGGAAGCAATAGTCCGAATTCTGTTGGATGAACGCGGGCGCTTAACCCTGCTGACCAATGATGCTGTAATGGCGCTCTTGTTTTCCTCGCTAGGTCCTCCACCATCCTCGAGTCTTGCTAAGTCTTATCTGGTATCTTATTGTCTTTCAACTCCGCCCAACTTTGAAGGGGTGTAATTAGCTACATTTTGCATAATTCAGTGAGCTCTAATGGAGGTAAGAGACCCCAAATGACCATGAATCAAGCAAATAACCTGTCTAATTAGCACATAGGTGGTCGATAAAAGTTCCGCGCTACTATCCAATTACGAGGTCCTTGCTCTTCTCTCTGAACTCGAGGCTGATCAACTAGCCAAAGCTCGCTCCCATTTGGCCGCCAAGAAGGAGGAGGAGAGCGCCCAGTTGAACGGAACCTCGGTACCTCCCGTAGCTGGAAACCCGGTTCACGATGAGGTCCCACAAAACTTACGGACAGTCGAGGTCGAGGTGAGTCACATGTACCGAGGTTCTAATCACTCGACTCATTGCTTCCTAGTTGATCGCCCATCTCAAAGACCAGTACTCGCTCATGCAAAGACAAAACGACGTAGCTATCCGAAACTTGACCCATGCGCTGGGTAAATTCTCCTTGACAAAAAGCGAGAAGTTGCAGATTGTGAATCTCGCGCCTCGGCAACTCGTGGAGTTGTATGTGGTACGTGACTCATACTTTACCCGTGGGTTTGTGGAATTAAAAGGTATAACCAGATAATAGAGAATCTGGAAGAAAGGTTTTCGGACGACGATCTCAACGAGATGCTACAGTTGGTTGAGCAATCGTTCTTGGTAACTCCTGCCGCTGTCCCTCGACCCCCTCCAAAAGCGGCTGTCAACGCAATAAACCATACTGTCAACGCCCAAGCAGACGCAGACGGTGACGCAGACGCTGCATGGGATACGGCTGAGGGTGACGGCATGGAAAACTACTTGGTTCACGAAACAGGAGGGGGAGTTGATGACCTTGAGATGGACGATATGGAGGAATAGGCTGCTGGGCGCGTCAAAGGTGTGCCATGTTTTCGTAGCGGGCTATTTCGGGGTTGGCGAATCAAAGGAACTTTACTGCTCGAGTTGCTATTACAGCGCGGAACGTGTAATGCATCACGTAGGACTTGTTCATTTTTATTATTTATTCATGCAAAATCCACAGATACGTTGCCAAAACCTACAACTTGAAATGCACACCAAGCATAACCCTTCCGTCCTCCCCACGTTTCGTCTCTACCTTTGTTCCGTGTCTCGCCTTCATCTCCCTCGTATTCCCCACAGGGAGTACAAACCATATCACATCGTACGACACCACATATGCGTTATGCAAGACCTTCACGTCCACCTCGACTTGCCCCTCGCCTTCAACTTTGAAACGGACCTCTAGCTCGGTATATATCCCTTCGTTGACGTGCGCGTTGGTCTTGCCGTCATCTTCGACCAATGTAAAGGCGCCCGTCGCTCCAGAGCTGTTTGGACTCGGACCCGGGAATATATGCGCAACGCGAAGACCGTCTCCGTCATATACAGTGCTTGTGCACTTGTTTCCTAAGATGAGGATCCCACCTGCGCGAACAAGGACCGGCGTTTTAGATATAGGAGCATCTGAAAAAAGAAGCGTTAATATGACTTATCATGGTTCAGCTACTCTGGCTTTGGCTTACCTATATCGATGAAGTGATGCTCGGGGGTACTTGTATGCCAGCGCCCTGTATCCATCTCGCACCACTCGGGAGTCTCTTTTGAGCCAACTACAGAGCTTGGGAGGTGTACACGCTTCGCGCGATCTCCAAACGACAATACCGGAGCGACAAGGACGTGGCTTCCAAACAAGAACTGTTCATCCAAGGTCAACATTCTTGGATCAGAAGAGTGATGCCAGAGCATCGGCTGAGAAAAAATCCCGTCAGTATATTCGTTCAGAGGACATGTCGATCTGACAGTCACGCACTCTCAATACGGGCCAACCCTTCTTCCAGTACTCGTTCACATAGAGCGAGTACATAGTCGGAATAAGCTGGTACCGGAACACAACCACGTCGCGTAGGATGTCAGTCACGTCGGCTCCGTCAATCTGAACCCCATCGTACATCCACAGAGTAGTTGAAACGGCCTTCCAGCTGTGAACCGTGAACCGAGTGTGCCACGCGCCCTATTAAAAAAAGGTGAGATGACCAGCAAGTAAAGCAAGGTCAAAAGTCAAACCTTCTGGCACCAACGGATCAAGAGCTCGGGACTCGGGTGGTGTGCGCCCACAAACCCACCAATATCATGTCCGTACAGGCCGGGCAAGAACGAGAGACCCGCCGAAAGTGTAATTGCGGTCGACCGACGAAGGTTCGTCCATGTAGTCGAGTTGTCACCGGACCAAGTGCCTTTGCAGCGATCAGCCGGTTTATCGACCTGGGGCACTATGTGAACACGTTGTCCCAAAAGTTGGGGTGGAGGCTCTAAATTTTACTTCGTTGGGATTTTCTCGTTCTTTTGGGATGTTCGGCGCTTAGCGAAATTTGGTACGTTTCATACTAAAGTCATTGCGTGCTTTTTTTGCTAAGTCGGGCGTACTATTTTTTAGTATGTTTGAATGCCGGGCGAGCTTGAGCTAAAAATCAGTACGAAACAGCCGACAAAATCCCATTGATGATTAATCCGATAGCATTAAAAGACCCAAAAACACGTCTGCTTGAGACCAAATGTACGGGGAAAACATAGCAAAACCGCCTGTTCTCGAGTGTGCGGAGCGAATTAGTCTAAGTCACGGCGTGCCCAAAAATAAGCAAAAACATACCAAAAATGCCGCCAGATGAGTGTCCTCAAATTTAGCCTGTGGAACACCTAAAAAACAGTCGGGTCAACTTGGTGAGATAATTGTCACGAGGATGGAAAAAAACGTACAGGATATACTGGGATTTGCCTATTCTTCATCTCCAGACTCTTCCTCTGCGTGCCCGTCGTCAAGTAGATCCATGTGGGTAACAACCGATGTCCGATCAACAATATACAATGCTTTAAGAGGCCTCGGGGTTTTGACACGGCCGATAAGGCAATCAACCTCGCGTGCATCAATGATTTCGGCCCCTCTGAGTTTACCGGACGGAATGCGGTATTCGAGTAACATGTTGTTGTGCGCAGTTCGATAAGCGGGGATCGGGCGTATCACGGCGAGAACGATCGGGTTGGTGAAAGGGAGCGGGACGGGCAAACCGCGAAGAATCGAGAGTTCTTGCAAAAACTCCGCGTCGATCACCACAAAATACTCGTTGCGACCGTAGCCGGTTGTTTTCTCTTCGACCGGTCGTGCTCTCATTCGGTCCCAGTCCCAACGGCTGATATAGGTGTTGTACTATGGACAGATTACATCAGCCACCAAGTAATTTAGCTAAGGGTGTGGGGAGGCTTACCTTGACGTATGACGCATCGCGCGATACCCCCGGTGTGGGTGGCGAGAGTTTGTAACCGCGGACCAAATCACCGCCGATTGAACTCGCGTGTACCTGTGATAATAAGTCCCCGACCGCTGACCGACTCACCTGCTGCATCCGGCCCCAGTGCACGAAGCGCCGATCTGCCAGTGCGTTGTGCACCTGCGTTGTGTCAACGCCAACGAGACCACTCAGGTACTCGGCGATTCTTCGGCGGACTTTTTTCCGTATTTTCCCACACCTCCGTGGTCGAGTAAAGTGCAAGCCGTCATAGTCGGCGTATTGAGTGCCGGTCACGACATTCGTTCGGCGGGCTCTAAGATCCAGCAGCTCCGAAAGCCCATAGAGGAGCTTGATTTGTGATAGTTGGGCGATCTGGAGCACCCGGCGATTGAGGCTGGCATATGGAAAACGCCGACTCTTGTGCGCTCGGGCTAGTGACCCACAGTAGCGTTCCATGGGGAATGCCCAGTAACACCATACGGGGCCCATGTTCTCAATATCGTCGGCAATGTGGAGGAGGGAGTGGATCGGGAGGGTACAGTTATTTAGCCGTTCTGGTTTGTTATCGTAATACAAGCTAGGAATGCAGGACTATTAGCAAAAAAAAATGCTATGAAATGAGGGGAAAAACATACCGTTCATAGTCTTTCACCCACAGAACAAATCCCCGTCGAATCTCTTGTAGGTCGTCGCGTGTGATCGAGAGTGACAAACAAAGATTGATAAGTCGAACGAGCCGCATAAAGTGTTGATAATAAACTGGACGCTTGAACCGGTTTCGAAGCAGGGAGGGGGCGAGCATAGTGGCGAATAGCAGGCGGCTCTCGGCCGTCATTTGATGCCGTGCCGTATGAACGTTGGGCACGCGGCACCCAAATGTTGCCGGGATCGTGAATCCGCTCTGGGCGCACGCATTGCCAATTCCGGCCCATACCTCCTCGTCGAGCAGGTAGTCTGGCGGGTTCGTCTCTTGCTGCTTTGCCTTGTGCCGTTTTGATTTATGCTTCTTTTTCTCGTGCCTCAGGAATTGGCCGTTGTTGGTCCATAAGCCGATCAATGTTGTAATGACATTCTGGAAGACAGCGTGCATGAAGTCGTGTGGGAATGAGCCTGGAAAGTCGAGACCGGGCACGCGTGCCAGCGGGGACACGCCTTTGATGCCTGACGGAACCGAAAGAGCTTCGTAGTCGGTGGCTCGAACACAACCCTCGATGTCGATCGCTGTTCGGACGAATTCGTCGTGGGACCGGCGTGGGAGGTTGAAGGGGTCATAAGGGCGCCGATCGTCACGGTCAGCAGCAAAGGTGCGGGTGAGGGGTACGTAATTTGTCTTGTTGTCTTCGTCCGTCGTGCTACCTGTGGCACGGACACCAAGGATTTTACATGCACGGCACGGGGCTTTACCCCTGTGCCCTTTCATGCACATTATCTTTGCGACGGCTGGCATGTCACCGAAGCACGCCATGAGGAAGGCCCGAAGGCAGAAGGGGTGGCCGTCCACAGCGTTGAAGGCCGCCACGCCTCGCGCGAGATCCTCGAGTTCGGCGATTAAGGGGTCAACAAACGTGTCGAGGTGTTTCGGGGAGTTGGGTCCGGGTATAACGCCAAGGCAGAGTATGTGTTCAAGCCTGAATCGAATCGTGGGTGGGAGGTTGTAGTTGAACGCAATCAGGGGCCAACATTGCTGATGGCGGGACTTGAAGGGCCCAAAGCCATCGGTCGAGAGGCCGAGAGCGATATCAGTGGGCTGCGAAAAGTAATTGTAATCGAGGTTTTCGCCACCGACAGTAACACGTTGGCCACATAGTCGATCATAGTGAGCAGCGTCGAAAATGTCACGTAAATCGCTGGTTTTGCGACGATTGGCACGATATTGAAGTGCCTCGGCCATTTGTGGATCGCGATAGAGGTTGCGGAGGCGTGGAATTAGAGGGAGATACGTAAATATGCGCTGGGGCTTTCGTTTGCCACGACGGCGGGTGGATGCCTCGTATCGAGGCTCGCCGCATTCCGGACAGTCTTCGTCATCCGCATATCGACCGGTGTAAGCAATACACACATTGACGCAGCAATGGATTGGCACGCCTTGTATGCCAGCAAGGGTGGCGATACGAGCGCTGATCTGGGGCTCAGTCGGCATGTCACCGAGCCACGTTGGGAATGCGCGCTTCATCTTCCCAAACGCAACAGACGTTATGTCAGTGTCAACCTTGAAATTAAATGCCTCGAGTATGAGGCGATCGCCTGGCGCGAGCTCGTGAGCTGTAATGTTGGTTAGCAAATTATCGTAATACCAGGCCATAGTTCTCACCTCCGTAATCGGTAAGCTCAGCAATAGCTTCTTGGGCGAGGTATTCCTCGGCCGTCAGCCCGTTGAGCCACTCCTCACCCTGCAAGGTTGCAGGGTTGTCATCCTCGTCACCAGGCTCGTGCACCTCAAATCGGGGGCGTTTGCATGGGGGCGGGGGCGGAGTGGATGGTCCTGCACCAGGGGTGTCAAATGCAAAGTCGGGATGACGGGGCAGTGGTGGCAAATCATCATCGATCTGGAGGAGGCCGTTTAAGTGGGAGTATGGGTCGTTGGGAGGCGGAGGACGTGGTGGCAGATCCCGGGGTCGTTTATTCTGGGGGCGGGTGTTGTGAGGGCATGGACCGTGAGGCGGAGGTACAGGGAGAGGGCGTGGACGAGGGAACTCATCCTCTGCTTGTGAAGAGTGTGCACACGCCTCCTTTCGTGCCTCCAGGTTTGCCTCGTGTCCAGCTCTGGTGGCCGCACGCTCCTCAGGAGTGCAGCCGAAGCGGCGGTGAGAGAGGACGGCTCGATATGTTGCTTTCTCGCCGCATTTAGTACATGTGCGCTTTTTAGTCATTCTTATGTATTAAAATTAGTACACAAATTCAGTGTTGAACAAAAATGCAAAATTACTTACTGAAAACCGTGCAAATGCGTATGATCACGTATGAGCGAGGGAACAAGGTAGATGGGGCCTTTGGATGTCGCGCCAGCCACTTGTTATATCGAATTAAGCATTAGCAAATAAAATTTGAAGCAAAAACCAATAAACTCACTGAAAAGCGCTATGACGGCGCCCGGTCTCCGGAAATAACAGGCTGTTTGCAACGTGAAACGTGGCCAGGCATAGTTGGCGGGGGTGTTGAGTAATGGTGACGCATTGTGGCTGGTGCGGGAATGTGACGGCCAGATGACTTCACTCGGCCATGGAGGCAACACGGCCTCCACGACCGAGGATTGGAATTTAGCCTGAAATATACTAGTGTGTTAGCATACGAGCAAGGTGTATGCGGAATACTTACCTCTTTTTTTCGATGTCATGCAAACCAGTGAGGTGCGAGGCTGAAGACAATGTTGGAGGAGGGAGGGGGGTCCGAGCACAGGAGGTGGAGCAGGTGTGAGTCGGTCGTACATGTCAGTTCCATAGCTAGTGAGTTAAAGTTAGTTTGTTCAGTGTGGTGTGCTAGTTTGCTCACCCAGGCTGGTTCAACCCGTTGTAGACAGCACGGTGTCAAGCAACACGCCTCGGGACGGAGCAATATATGAAGAAATCACCTGAATCGTACCAAAAGTTAGGACGGATGAGAGGTGGACATGGGACGAAACGTACCGTTTACTCGATTTGGGACGGTGGTGATTGTGGCCAAGGGTGAGGTCGAGTACAAGTTGGGATGTTGGTACATCACTTGACCTGTTACATCGACCGATCATCGGATTGCACAGCATGACCTCAAAGTCAATGGGTCAACGTCAGCGGATCCAATCTCGCCACTTGCTTTTGGACTCCACTCTCACCTGATATGCCACTCGCTCGCTTTATTACTGACTTCGCCTCGTCGTGCCTCCCTCGCCTGCCACCATAGCCCCCCCTCCCGATTCCACTACCACCTGGCTAGCCCGACTATTCGCCCTTTTTGTTTATTCTTCACTCAACCTTCTCACTAGCCACCATGGCGCCCACCCAAAGCTCGAAGCTGGCTGGCGAACGGTCTAATCACGACGATGACAAAGAAAACAACCCGTCGCGCAATCTCCAGATTGCGGCCACAACCAAGGCAAGCAAGAAACGGAAGGGGAAGGCGAAGGAGAAGGAGAGGGAGCGGAAGAAGCGGAAGAAGAAGGAGAATAAGGGGAAGGCGAAGGCGAAGGAAAAGAAGAAGGCGAAGAAGGCGAAGGCAAAAGCAAAAGTGAGGGACGAGAGCTCGTCTGAAGACATGACATCGAGCAGCAGCGACAGTGACTCCGACAGCGACTCCGACTCCGACTCTGACGGAGACAGCTCCTACGTTTTTGTGCCGGACAAGCCGGACGACTATACTTTACTTCAAGGTATGTACAACTACTAGTATATGCTGACCCCAACGCACTAAATACACAATGAGATTAGCTCAAAACGAGGCCATGATGGCTGAACTTACGCACCTGCGTGCTCAGGTCCACCAGCGCGAGCAGCTTGATGCCGCTGGCGCGAACGAAACTCCTGGTGCCTCCGGCTCCGGCGCCCACGCTAACGCCCCTGTTCCGGCTGGCGCCCCCATTTCAGCCGACGCCCTCGTTCCAGCCGATGCCCCCGTTCCAGCCGGTGCCCCCATTCCAATCGGTGCCCCCACTCGCGACACCACGCCAGAGGAGCCAAAGGTCGTGCCGCGCCCCAGCAAGAAGGCCGAGGTTACAATTGAGACCTTGCGCCAGGACATGGGGGTCTCTGAAAACGAAGCACGCTGGTCGGATATACGCGTAAGTCCCTCGACCAACGCTCCTCATCACACATTAACATTTCTGCAGGCGGGGTTTCGAGACCTCCTTATTCGGTTCAACCTCGACTTCACTAAATCCTGGAAGGAGCAGGATAAGACCATCTGGGAAAAGGGAAACGTCTACGGAGGTCTACCGTAGATTCTGTAGACCGGGAGCACCCTCACGTCTACGGTCGTCTACAGTAGACCTACCATAGACCGTCATTGTCTACCATAGATGTGCATATGCCTATGGTCTACAGTTGAAAGTCCAAGCATATGGCACGTGATTATGCTTACAAACCATGACCCATGATGAGTCATCACCTTAGTCATACTAATGTGTCACCCTCCCTCAGGCACGCTGTCCTGCTGATTAATCATTGTGCCTGGGGTGATATGTTGGACATATCTCGATCACGTCAATTAAAGATGTTTGATAGCCTAACTAAATACGTGGGAAAACAATTCAACAAAAAAACGTGGGAAAAACATTGAAAAAAGCATTAATCGTTGGCATGCTTGCGACGCTTCGGCTCCTTGCTTGAACCCTCCTCGAATAGCTCGCGTTCCTCACTCTCCACTTGCCGCTTTCTGCGAGGGGTAATACGTCGCTCTCCATCGCTCTCTTCGGCGCGCTTCCGTGGCGAGGACGAAAGCCGCTTGGCGCCACCCTGCTCTTTGGCCACACTGCTAATCCGCTTGGGCGTATCGCGCTCATCGACACTGGACTCCTCATCCATTCCGCTCCTGTCCGCGGCTGCCGCAACAGGCGTGGGAGCCGCAACAGGCGTGGGAGGCAGCTACGGAGTGTTAGTACCACCTACCCCTATTATTTTGCGTGCTCACCTTTGGCTTCGGCTTTGCCCGCTTCGGTAGGCTCACAACGGGTACCAACTTTCGATTGGGAGTTGGAGCGACAGGCGAGCGCGCTGGCGCGCTGTGTGTGGTCAAAGATGGGCGCTTGGGGCTTCGATCGGAAGTCGACCGACGAGGAGACTCGGTTGTCGGGGCTGGAGATTTATCGGCGGCCGTGCGGGTGAGGTTGTTGCTGGGTTCGTGATCGTCCCCCTTGTCGGCGTCGTCATCGGATCCGCGCGACGGCCAGCCTCGCGACTTGCCGGCAACTTGGCACTCGCCGTCACTGTCACCGGGCTCGCCACCAGCAGCCTGGTCATCAGCTTCATCTTCAGAAGCACGCAACCCAGCAGGTGATGCGGTGCGTCCAACCTTTGCCAATGGCTGTGCTCGAACGATGTCGCCAACGGCGATAACGCCTCCATCGTCGTCGTTTTGCTTGGCGGCACTGGGTTTGACCTTTGAAACAGATCTATTTGCCGCCATTGGTGCGGAGGTTAGTCACTCGACATTTGATATCACGTATCACTCACACGCCAGCTTCGAACAGCTTCGCTTGGAGTGTTCTCAAAGTCTCAGGGTCCGCGATGCCGATGTTTTCGAGACTCTGTAAGTGCTTCTTGTAGTATTTGCTAAGTGTTGTTCGCACAATCGCCTCGTCGGTGCTCTCGCCGCCAGCCTGAGCTTCGATCAAGAACTGAGTCTAAATGAATGGATAAGTAACCCGAGCAACGCCGGTGGAATCTACTCACAAGGGCACAAATAAATGCGATGGTCGGGAGTGGCATACGGCAAAATTTCTTTTCGTACTTGATCGCGATTGGCGCTTTCTTCTTCTTCGCGGTAAACAGTGCACTGTTGATGGCCATTTGAACGAACCGATCCTGATAAAACCCAGTTCCTTTGGGCGCGCCAGGCTACAGATACGCATGTGGGAGCAGCCGATGTAATTTGCAACCACCAGGAATGGGTATTCGAGCGACGGATCGAGGTGGATGCGACGCCATGGGGAGTTGATGGCCGAGTGATTGGGCCGGTGCATGTGGTGCAACCGGAGCCGCGGCCACAGCAGTCGGTGCGCGAGCGGAGACAGTCGACACATTTCGCGCCGAGAACCAGGACGCGGTGGGGAAAGTAGTCGAGATCGTGCATTTCAGGAGTAGGAACAATAATTGGCGAGTCAAAATTGTCGGGTCAGGGTCAATTAAAAGGCGGTGGTGGTTGTTCAAACTTACCTTCGTGTGGAACTGGTTGTTAGAGGTCAGCTTGTTTACCCGCGCTGCAATCTGCTCCGGCGTCCCTGTGCCCAGCTTGTAGTACTGGACGAGGCCGGCCGTCTTGATCGCTTCCTTCAGCCGGCCCTGATAGCTAGTCACGCGGTATTTTACCTGCGTGGAGACTCAGTTCACGAACAGCTCATGACATATACCGATATGTCCGTTACTTACTAAACGTATCTTCCGGATTGTTAATGGATGCTTGTGCGGCCTCAAAGTCAGGGTGGCCGCTTTCTTGCGCCAGGTGCGCGAGATCAAGCTGTCGTAATCACGATTGTCGGCAAACCATCCGCGTACAAGCAGATGGAGAGAAACCGCCTCAACGGTCGCATCGAGGATGTCCACATCAACACCGGAATAGTCGCCCATCTTCGGTTTGCCCTTCCGGGTGGGCTACAGCAAGATTTGCGGTAGTAACGAGGAGATTATGAGTATCGAAAAAACTTACCGCTTCACCGTCGGTATCCCCGATTTCGTCTGGCTCTTCCTCGTCATCGGGGGAGTCGTCCGAATCCGACCCATCAGCTTCCAGTGCAGCACGGCTGGACACGCGTGCCGATTTGGAAGTGGGGCGATCACCATTCGCGTTGCGCTTTGAGGTAATAGAGGACGAACGACGATTGGAGCTAGCCGCAGGGGAGATCGAGCGAGCGCGAGTAGAGGTGCTCGACACATGTGACGCGCTCTGCTTGGAAGCGGCGGCCCTGAGTTTGAAGTCGCCGCTGGACTTGTGTGAAACAACCGTCGAAGACGACGATTTTCTGCTGGCTAGAGGAATGATTAGTAAGGTAGGTTGACAAATCGTTACCAATATTAGGAACGCACTTGGTTTGCCCTTGCCGAGGGAAGCTTGCGAGGTGCAGTCTGAGGCGTCCACCGTTCCCAAGTCTTTAAGCTATAGTTGTGACAGAAGATTGTAAGCACAATACAGGCGCGTAAAGCGAATAATACTTACATCATTGCCGCTGAACAATTTTTTGCCATCCGACGAGCTCTCCTTGTCGCGCACACGTCCACCGTTAACCCAAATCAAACGCAAGTCGCCGATGTCGTACCCGATATGGTCGATTCGGTTGTCACGCGCCGCAATTTTAGCCACATACTGGAGGCGGGTGGCCTCGCTGTCATTGGTGTTGTTGGCACGAGAGCCCCCTCGGGAGGTCTTGGAGGTTGTTTTTTTGGCGGGAACTAAAATGTACGTAAGCCCATTAATCGCAAACATACAGAAGTATCGTTCAAGCCACTTACCAGGCGAGAGGGGAGCACGAGCCTTCTCTTTGCCGCTGGATGTTGTCGACCTGGCTGGCTTTTTCGTGGGTGGAGGGGGTGACGCCTCCGCCTCATCGCTTTCCTCGCCCTCCTCCATCTCCTCCTCCTCTTCTTCCTCGATTGTGGCAAGAGCATTTGCCTTGTGCTGCGCGCGAACGTGCGCTTTCTTCTTTCGCTTCTCACGCGCTGCAGCGACCGCACGATCCTTTTTGTCTAGCACGAGCAAAAGAATGAGTTAACGTATAAAACCGTGAATAGCAGATATCTTACCAAGTTCCACACCACGCTCCGAGCGCAAACGGTCACGCTCTCCACGGCGGGGAGTAGGCTGCGTGTCTGCGGCGGGCATCGTTGTTGGGAGGTGCTGAAGAAGCAGCTGTCAACACGACCGTTGCTTGGGACGTCACGTTCCACTAGGTCAGGGAGCTATCAATTCGGATCGTATATGCCCAATAGGGCGATTGTCTGATGTACCGAAGAGCTCCGATAAATACACGTGCGCATTAAAAATTTGCACCTTCGTGCATGGTCAAGAACAAAAAAAAACCCTGCATACAGCCTGTTCCCTCCCCGATAGCCCAAGCCGCCAAGTATGCCTCTGTCCGCCTGCCCGTACTGTAGCGAGCACTTCAATTCGTTGGCCAACCACTGGGGCGGTCAAGGACGTTGTGCTGTGCAACACCGTGAGTATCTTACGGCCCGGTACCAAGCCGATGACAGCAGTGAGGACGAGGATGCGGACACGGACGTGGATGACAGGAATAATATTGATCAAAACATACCTGAACGTCAGGACGGAAGCGATGGGTCTCGTAGCACGGACAGTGAGCTCGGAGGGCGTGGGCCTTCGGACGTTGACATGATGAGTCTGGATGAACGGGGGGATGACGACTTACCTGGGGAACGAAGCTTGAACGGGGATAGCAGAGAGAATACGCCACCCCGCATCCGAGGGACCGAGCGATTCGTGGAACACTATCCCGTTCCCACAGTTGGGACTCCGATTCGTCAAGTGACTGCCGAGGAGCTGCGCAAGCGGCAACAAGACCATACTGATGTTGGGCCTTTTACGGACGAAGAACTGTTCGAGCTGGTCGAAGTTGTGTTGACATCGGGAATGTCGGGGAGAAAACGAGATCGGTTCCTGAAACTGAACCGAGTAAGCCCTCTGCCCACTCCACCACTCAATATACTTACCAGGAACTAGATGAACGGGGTCACCCCATGGAACAACAACCGAGAAATGTTGGCTGACATCGATCGGTTCCTCCCGCGTGGCCCAAAGTGGCGGGTGAAAACGTATCAAGTTGCCGGGAGCAAGGGTGTCGAGTACGCCGACTTTTGGTTTCGTGACGGCCTTGAGGGTATCCTACACCTGTTAGCCAACCCGCAATTCGAGAACCACATGGAATATAAACCCACCAAGGTGTATGCGGACCCTGACCGCAAAATACGTGTATACGGCGAGACAACCAGCGCCGACAGGATGTGGAGTCTACAGGTATGTTCATCAGCAAACGTCAAAGACAAAGCCTTACTCAAAATGTTAAGAACGTGATAAACGATAATTATGCAACCGTCGTCCCGACATTTCTCGCCTCGGACAAAACCTCATTAACGGTTTTTGTGCGCGAGCAGAAAGCGCATCCAATATACCTTATGATCGGGAACTTGGAGAAGGGCGTGCGGTGTCAGATTTCAAAGCGTGGAATGATTTTAATCGGCTACTTACCGGTTCTCAAACTCGCCTGCGAGCCCAACGACGAGAAGAGGCGGGTGCTGAAGCTCAAGGTTTTGCACGAGTGCATGCGCGAAATGACGGCGAGCATGGGGGAGGCCTGCAAGCAGGGGAAGGAGGCGATCTGCTCCGATGGAGGAATTCGCCGCATATATCCGGTATTTTGCGGCGGTCTATTGGATTTCGCCGAGCAATGCAGATACGCGTGCACACGCCAATCGGTCTGCCCAACCTGCGACGTTCCAGCAAAAGAACGGGGCGACTTGACAAACTGCCACGGGCGCGACCGCGAAGACATACTGGCGGCTATGCACGAGGAAGAGGTCGAAGGGTCAGCGCGTTTCGAAGATCTGGGATTACTACCGGTCTCACCGTTTTGGGCTGACTTGCCATTCGTGGATGCTTCAACACTGTTCCCACCGGATCTATTGCACCAGATGTATAAGGGGGTGTTCAAGGATCACCTACTGGAATGGTCAGCACACGCGATGGGGAAGACGGAACTTAACGATCGATTTAAAGCGATGTCGCCACACCACGGGTTGCGGCATTTCAAGGATGGAATCTTGAAGTCAACACGGTGGACGGGGCGCGAACTCAAAGAGCAGAGCAGAGCGTACCTACCGACAATGGCTGGAGCGGAACCCGAGGTTGCCGCTTGCGCCCGCACTTTGACCGAATTTATTTTCCTCGCGCATTCATCCTCCCTGACCGACGAGGACCTCGAGCACATGCAAACGTGCCTGGAGGTGTTCCATGAAAACAAACACATATTCCCGGAGATAGGGGCATTAGGCGAACAGGACCAGGCCAAAAAAAAGGGGCCGGTGCGTACCTTTCACGGGATCCCAAAGATCCATGCGATGTTGCATTACCCGGGCTACATCAAACAGCTCGGCACTCCCGACGGCTTCAACACGGAGCTCCCGGAGCGTTTGCATATCCCGAATGCAAAGGAGGTTTATAGGCGATCGAATAAAAAGGAAGTGGTAAAACAGATGGCAAAGCAGATTCAGCGAACGGAGGCAATCGCGATGCACAGGTCTTACCTTGACCACATGGAAAATCCCGATGCCGATGATCCCGACTTTGACAACGGGGAACAAGAAGACGAGGAGGACGAAGAAGAGGGCGAAGATGACGATGATGGAGTTGGGTTGGAGGGTCTTCAGCGGCTAGCCTTGGATGACGAGGATGAGGTCGAGGGTGTGGTTGAGGAGGACAAGGGGGCGAGACAGCGCGTGGGTGTGGGTGCGAACGAAGGCGCGGTGGTTGAAGGCGACATTGAGGAGGAGCCGGAGCAAGAGGAAATCGAGTTAGAGCGAAGAGACCTGGATGACAACGGAACGTGGGAAGAAGTGACTTACGACGACGACGATTGACCCTCAATCTTCCAGCCGGACCCTGAGATTCGGCACGCCCGGAAACCAACCGTTCGGGTTCCTGGCAGTCACCTTGTTGACAAGCATGGAACGACTCGCCTGATCCCCGCGATCAAGGCGTTCTTTCGACGACAAAACCTGCCGTTCAACGACCTCAAGCTCTCTCTTGACGACAAGTTTAGTGTCTGGTACCGATGTCGAATGTTCCACTCCCCGCCCCCGTTCAAGCCTACTGAGGGACCCAAAGTCGAGACCGTTCGGGCGTTTCCGGCCATCGTTGATACACATGGCCGTCGCCGCCGACAGGCCCAATTCGACACCGCGCTGTACCTTGCTGATCTGGATAAAACCGGGCTTTTCCGTAAGTTCTTCCCTTTTTTTCCCTTTTTTTTTTTGCCCCGCTTCCGCTCCCCCTCGCTTGACTACCGGGGCTAATCATTATTATAGGGTACCGTGCTTGTCGCGTTCGCGCAATTTTCGAACTCCCCAAGGACCTCCTCGATTTTTGCCCCGAAAAGCTTGTCTACACCGAGCTTTTCAACACGTTCCACGGTCCCGACATAAACCTCGACCTCTACCGAACCTCCCAGTCGTTTGTCGCCGGCCAACGTGAGGTGGTTGTAATACCGCTTTCAATGTTGCGGATGACGTGCCATCTTGCCCCGCGGTACGGCACCGCTACAGAGGAGTTGGATCTGGACGCCGACCTGGACATTTTGAGCGCCTGCAAGAAGTTCGTGTTCAACGAGTACGGCAGTTTTTTTTCGTACGAGCTCATGCATCATTGGCTCGGAATCGGAGCTATACAATAACCATAGTAAGCACGTTGTTATTTGTAGCGCCTTCAGTCGTTGATCCCTTGCGCCGCAGCCCCTTTTTTCTCGCTTGTCCTCTCTCTCGGCCAATGTTCACGTCCTCCCCACTCGTATGGTCCTCGAATTTCCACTCTCGGTCGGCACAATGCTTGCCGCGATATCATACGGCGAAATCGCCTGTGGCTTGCACGGACACGACTTCGACCGCCTTTCCAACAATCCCGATCATAATTATTCTTATTTTGACTCGCCTATTATTATTCCCGCCCCTGAAATGCACGACCTGGACTATTTACCCCACCACGTCCTGGTTCTCGGCGCGAAATGCATCGATTGTCTCCGCTTGCGCACCGACTGTTGTTGGCCACGGCTACGGCTGCACCGCCTGTCCTGGCCCAATCACTCGGCCATCGACACCTCGTGGCGTCGCATCGGTCTCGGTCCGTCGCTCAAACATCCATCCCCGGTCAAAACACCCTTGCTCGATCCGGCGTCCAAAACATTCGAAAATCCAGCACTCACGCTCGCTTACCGATATCCATACCTCGAGTGCCCTCGCTCCGTCGCCTTTACGCAATTGCGCCGCGTATGATGAGGTCGGCGCCCTAGTCCCAGTTTCAGCGCGTGTCGGACCGGTGAGTTTTCGATCACTTGCATTTTAGACTCGTAGTTAACTGATGAATTGATTGTCGTGCCAGGTGTACGAGCCTCTCGAGGCGGTACCTCGGCCGGGCATGCACACTTCCCCATCAATGGTTTATCCCGCGACTACCCCCTATCCGATCCAGACCCCATTGACCGCACGCCAAGGCTACCTCCAGACGCCACCGACGATCACGACCCGCGCGCTGCACTCACCCGTCGTCACGCCTATCACCTCGATCATGGTCACTCGCACTTGCGGGAGTGCCATCTCGCCAGTCTCGCCGATTCGTGCCCGTTTTGGCTTTCCAATGACTCACGCGCCTCCAATTGCTGCGTTTGGGGAGGGAACCAGACTTGCCAGAGACCCCGAGATCGAAATGGAGGATGGCATAGAGGACGCGGACGTCCATACTGAAATTGGATCGCCAGAGATAGGCGAGGAGGAAGAGCTGCGATTGCCGCCAATCCGCACGCTCCCGCCGGTATCCCTTACGGCGAATCAATGGTTGAACAGACGCGCCGAGCAATGCGAGGTGGCAGCACCATTTCGTGCGACGTGTTGCTTTACGGCCCCGCGGGCGTGACTCCGGCCCCTGCCGAACTCGCTCGCAACAATGTGTGCAATAAGCTCCCTCCCGTATCTTCTCCTCGTCAAGCGACGTTTTTCGGCATCCACGTACCCGTTGCCGATAGTTCAGGCAGCTTCGCGACGATTTGCGCGCCGCCGCGCGCGGGTGTACCCGTTCCTGTCTCAACTCGACCAGTTTACCCTCCAGGGATTGCTGCATGCCGGACTCACGGCTCCGATCGAATGCGGCAATGAGGTTGCCGAGTGGAAGGAGCAATAGCGTGCAAAGGAGCGTGCGGATATTGTCGTAAAGGACAGGGAGTTGTCGCAGGCAGAGAAGCTAGAAATGCAGAAGTGTGTATGTGAGTGGGAGTTGATACGTGGCTTCGTGGCTTATGAGTGCATACGTGTGGCATCGTGCACGCAGCCCAGCTCGCGGTCTTGTCTTTCAGGACAAGGTGGAGATGGATTGCGGGCCCGGTGCCGTATGTATGCGCTTGTTGGGCGCTGTCGCGTGAGTTGACGCGTGGGCAAGGGATGCGTGCTCACGGTGTTTTTTGGCAGCCATGTCTGTCAAGGTTATTAACCACATTTATTATGCCACGGATGACGTCCCCAAGGCCAAATCTCCGACCCAGACGACCCGCCGGCTGCCGGATGAATTGTCAAACAACGATGGACTCGCTCCTTCAAGTTCCTCGGCCTCTCGCGTGACCCAATCCACTGGCGCAATGTATTGTCCCCCAACACCCGCCTCAATGCCGAGTTCACTCGAAAGTCTAAAAACCTAGAGGGAACGACAGCACAGCACACGTTGCTGCCAAGGTGACGGGAGTTGAGGAGGACCCGAGCCGCGAGCCCCCAGCGGTCTTTACAATTGCCGCCAATCCGGACACTCCCGCCGATGGCCAGCCGTATGGCAAGTTGATGGTTGAGCAGGCACGTCGGGCAATGCAAGGCGGTGGCGCTGTTTCGCGCCAGATTTTCCTCTACAGCCCTGTGGGCGTGACGGAGGACATCAGGAAAAATGTGGACTTTTCATTAGGCTAAATTAAGCTTAATTAAGCCTAATTAACGGATTTGGTGGTTTACTGTCCCCCCCCCTTTCGTTAGGGTAAATTGAACTTGAGGGAGTTTCAATTTGGCTAAATTATAACTGGATTTATTGAATTACAGGTGGATTTAATGAATTAATCGAATTTAGTCAATTTAATCAACTTAGGCCAATTTAATGAATTACATTCAATTTAGGGTTACAGCCACCTTGCCAAATCAGGCAACGGGACCAAGATATTTGATTGCAGCACACAAACATGCACAAAAAGTATGCATTGACATATTATGTACACACTATAACACCAATATTTACAAACATCAAGCAAAGGGGGCAGCCGGGCACCAAGGCTTGAATAAGCAAGGAGTGACCGGGTGCGAGTGAGCACCAGTTCTCCGCCAGGACCGAGAGCAACCAAACATGGGGACGGTGCGAACTAGCGGGTGAGACGGCGAGTCAGGCGTCAAGAAAGGCGCAACGTCGTGGGCGAGGGCGGGTGCGAGCGAGACAGTGTGCACGCATCAGGC
>WSTG01000403.1:0-18980 GCA_019616325.1 Ceratobasidium sp. 394
TTAATGTTCATTTTGTACATGTCTTAATAGTGTAATCTGTGTCTCGCGAGTGAAGCATATGCGTCGGTCAATGTCCATGTGACCGAAATTTCCAAACTTCCCTAGATGGCGAGTACAGTATGACCCCGCAGCTCAGATCCCCGAAGTCCAGATAAAAGCGCCACTTAGCTTTTGCCGGGTATTGGCAACGAGAATGAACACTGACCAATAGCCAGTAAATTCACATATACCTACCTGGGTATATGCTGAAAATCAATATCTTAAGGCTCTGTGAGACGATTGGGGAGCTTGGATTGGTATATGATATTTGATGCAAATTTTATCACGACTTTCAAATTTATTTGCGCATGTTGTTGAATACCCGAAACATCGATAAAAGCACAATTGGAAATGTCTCGGCGCTATCTGAGCTACGGGGTCACACTGTACCTCGCTTTTTGGGGGCGCAATGGAGGCGATTCGACCCATATGTTTTATGCGCTCGGTCCTGAGCGCAAATTCAGCAATATTTTGGCATATCAGGGTCACTGAGAGCTGCTAAAACGCCCTAAAATGAAGCCTAAAACACGCTCTAAATCGAGGTCGAAAATGACACGTAAAGTGGCCAAGCAACCAGCCTTGAGTTATGATTTGCGTGAATTCTGGTCCAAATGCAAAGCCTTAAAAGCCCATATTGACCATTCACGGTCTAAGCTGCCTGCGTGTACCATCGTTTGGAGGTTCGAGCGTTGTGGCAGCGTGATTTTGCCCTTGGCACTACAACGCATTCTCAGTCTCGGTGCAATTTTAGGGTCATTTTAGACCTCGCTTTAGACTTCATTTTAGAGCCATTTTAGCAGCTCTGAGTGTCCCTATTATACAGTGGCTTTTGCTCACCTGAAGGTAACTTTCCCGCCTCACAATTCCTGTGTGTTTTAGCATATTTCTCTTCCCAGTTGCTTGTCTTGTTCAAGGAGCATTGAACTAGATGACACCGTAAACAAGGATCCACCAAAGTCTCGAAGTAGTTGACACTGCTTCATGCTTGTACTGCAGCACAAGGCAACGTAAGCATTGAATGGAGTAAGTCCCCATTCGGAGGCTTGGCAAGGTCAAGAACCACGTATCAGAGTGTTTGCTCTTGAGCTCGATGGTCGGTGAATGCATATTCAGCCATGGCTATGGATGATCGATTGATTTGATTACGAAAAATGTGTATGTATGCTATGTTTGAAACAATGTATCTCTGATTGTCTGAAGCAAGGTCCATGGCCCGGACTGGGCCACTACTAGTTATGTAATCGCCGCTGTGATCTTGCGAGTACAGTATGAGACCGTTCGCATAGTAGAAAACCTACGGAAATATGGGCGCAGCACTAGGGTCGGTATTGCGTTCTCTGGTTGACACATACTTGCTGTTGCAGTCGATGGAGACGCAGTGCGCTGCTCACATCCGTTGTTTTTCCACGACGCAAAGATGCAATGCCAGACTGGGTTCTTGCTTGCCACGCACCTCCTTTCCCCGTTGCTAGCTGCCGACAAGACTCGGTGCCTTAGAAAGCCTCCGCCAAACCTAGCATCTACTGCCGCCCAAACTGATCTGCCAAAGGAGATCATCCAACAGATCGTGTTTCAGCTCGATCACGACACCTTCCAAGGTATCCACGCCGTCTCGCGTTTGTTCCGCGAGCTATACGTTCTCCATCCACGGATCGGAGATCATTTCCTGCTTTCTTATGTAGCCGATGGCAACTACCGCGTACTCGATGCAATCACAGGCGAGGCAACTACCGCACACCTTCAACGTTGCGGTCGGCTGAACGCGTGCAATCAAGATTTATCACGCTCGTTCCAACACATCCACCCCGGACCGCACAATTTGGAACCAGGACCTGGCAGAGGCGAAGGTATCCTACGCGGGCACGATTCAGATCATGAAGTTAGTCTAATCCGGCGAATAAAGTACAAAGAGGGTGAGGGTTGGCCAAAGATTCGCCTACAAGCTGTGGGCGGCATCTGGCGCTTTGTGGACCCGGCAGAGGCGACGAGCAACTTTCCAAAGGCTGTGGACTACGAAGAAGAGCGGGACGTGTGTCAAGACCGTTTGAGCTATCGCAGCTATCGGTGGGAGGAGTTCAAGATCTGAAAGTGGAGTTTATAGTTTAAATTCAATTAGCTGGAACGCGCAATGTTTTCGCCAAGGTGTATAATACTTAGAAAAGCTATAGTAATGTTTTGTTTCTTGGATACCTGTATGCGCTTGTTGTGTGAGGTGGCGTACTTGCTGCAGTGTGGCGGCCATCAGCGTGTACACTTTACAACCTGCCACCATGAGCGACCAACTTGGAGACTCGGTTGCGTGGAAGCTGGGCTTCTTGCACTATTTACTTCAATAACCTGCTAGGCTACGGATCGCAAAAGTTGTCGTATTTTCTCTCATAGACTGATGGACTGATTTCCTACTACTCTGAGCTAGCGATATTCTACGATATTGATCCTATCATACTATCCTCACTGGCACATCGTTTTTGACTTCGTCGCCAAACACCAACGATTTCACCCCACCGATGGATTTGACTTGTCACTAGTCGCACCTGTCGCCGCCGCGATCCTCATAAGTTTGCTATGCTGATCATGAATGTGTTCACGGCTGCGTCTGCAATCGCGCTACGGATATGACGCCGGAGCACCATGCACGTCGACTCTTGGCCATGGCGTGCGGAAAATCAAGAAGCGGCGGGTGGCTAAGCGAGTTAGAGGACGATCCGGCTCCGGTGATGCTCGCTACATTGGACCGATGTGTTCAAGCCACAAGTGCATGGGACTCGGTCTAATGGGAGGCAATGGGGCTTGAGGCCGAAGAGCGAACGTAAGTCTAGTTACTTATCGCGTATTCATTTGTAGCTGATTTATGGTACCTAATATTCCTGTTCCCCTCCTGCTCCATCTGCTGCAACTTCGGCCTTGCATGTTGCGCTTTTCTCGGACAGGACGATGCGTTGCTGCTGGGCACTTCTGCGCGATTCATTCCCCGCCCGGAATTAAACAAGTCTTTGAGGGGAACACAGATGATATGGCAGACATGGTGGGCGGAAAGCGACTGACTCGGAGCACCATATCTCGTGCCCCACCTATCGCTGCGGCTCGCGCAAAACGTGAACAAAAACCGACCCGGCCGAGCATAGTCGGCGAGAATTGGGGCGCTGGAGGAGATGTCGCGCAGGAGCTGGAAGTCGTGATACCCGAAGTTGGAGTAAGGAGACGGCACGCGGCAAGTGATGCGTAGGGGCATGACGCGAAGAGTACCCCGCTCAGCCTCGATCTATCTAGGATGAAGGCTAGGGTCGAGTGCGGGGCTGAGAGTGGAGGTCGAGGTGACCAGGGAACAGGTATAGATCTGGTGGGTGTACATATCTCTATTCGATTCTGTTTCCTGCCTTCGTCGTCCTTCATTTTTTCGGATTACGCCACGTTTCTTTTTATAACATGACGGTTCGCTCGACTGCTACATCCTATGACTCTTGGGGCGGTGGAACTAGATCCGCGATGATTTCTTGATTCGTTTGCTATATGCTATGTCAGTCTATGATGGCGCGAGTATATAGCATCCATGCGCCCCGATTGACCGGGCGAGAAAATATAAGTCGGTGGGATGAGCAAGTCGAGCTTGGCGCTAACCAAAAACCATCACTGTTCAAGCGTGTAGTTTGCGAGCCGTCTCACCCCGAAGTAAACGTCAAATTCTAGAGTAAACGAGTGCCAATTACCTACCAAAAAATGGCGACTTGACAACGTCTGTATATAGTTTCGCGGGTGCGGTATCCATACCCTTTTGGGTTTGGAACCCTTTGCCAAACAGACCCAATCATTACGGGCCGGTTTGCATGTTCCAAAACTACGTCCGTGTAGACTTTGTTTCTGCGGCCTGCCCTTCGAACAATTTTGGGCTGGTATCAAGCTGGGCTCGAGTAACTATCAAACTGCGTCTCGAGCATCTTCTGCAACTACGAGCTTTCTAGATTGAATAACGACTCAAATCTTCGTCGTGGTGGAGGTCTAACAAGGGGTACCTGAAAACTAAGCGCCGGTCGTGGTGGCACGTGGGTAGGTGGGTGGCTCGAGATAAGATCGCACTTTTCTCCTATGTCACGGGAAAAAAAGTACATCCCGTAAGATGAGCGATTCTCGTAGTTTAAAACGAGTGATGTTTGACCCAGGACATTACACGAGACTCACCGGTAAACTTGAGCCCGTTCGGATTGACGGTTCCCCCGTCGTCGCTAGCCCGAGCTGAGCCGGCGGCGACTCGGCTCGATTAAGCAGGTAACGCATGAGCCACGATCTGGACACATGACGAGGCGCATATAGCAATTGCCCACAGATTGTTACGCATTTGAGGCTCCGGCAGGCCAAATATCGGTCACAGACTGGGACAGGGCAGCTTATACTTGCGGGATGTCATTTGAGAGGTGACGCTATCCACTTACATATAATCGCTCGCCATCTGACCCACTTTCATTTATTTTGTGTATAATCTTGTTCATACATCCGCGCTGCTCACACACGGTCACGACGTAGCACCATAGACGTATATAGGAATGTGCGCAGACCTTGTGACGGTCAAGTATTGCAAAATGGCCCTCGATCGTGCCCCCATCAGAACTTTTGGTGGGGCCGGGTGGGTTTTCTTATCTCGACCAAAATCTCCCACCACGACCGGCGCTTAGTTTTCAGGTGCCCCCTGCCTCCCGTTCTGACTGGTTCTATATACTAGGCTGATTACGATCGACCCCATGTCTATGACCGTCTTGTGGCTTGTGCTACTTAGGTCCAACGAGTGACATACTCAGATGGCTGACCGCGATCTGTCGAAATCGCGCGTCCACTCTCGCTCTAACAAGAAAATATTCCTCCGTTGGCTGTACTTACTTTTCAATTTATGTAAATCAAACGTTTCTCGTCATTTCTTCGAGTTCTTCCTGGGCATTTTTGGTCACCTGGCAACATTGCAACTTCATTCGTCATCCGGATTTTAAGAAGCTACGCTTTGGGGTCAAATTTGAGGAGCTGGTGCTTCTTAAATTCTATGCGGGTATGCTGGCACGCTCTTGACATACGACTGAGACTTTCGTCGCGGGCCGGGTCTAAAACTCTGCAAGTTCTGCAACCATATCAAGGCAAGAGGCTCGGTTTTATCTCCACATGCAGTAAATAAAATTTGCCGATGGAACTGCGAGCTCTCCTACCGGCGATTATCGACTTCTTACCGAGGATGATGTCATGGATATTACAGTTGGCGGCTTGTGCATAAGGTGAGCACATGGACATCAGGAGGCCTTTCCCCGTTTATTCCCTCGCGCAGAAGGCATAAAAGTTCCTCTGGAATTGAGTGCACCTAAAATTTTGCACCCTTGGTTGTTATCCTACCATGAAAGTCATCGTTGCTGCTTCGCTTACCTCGCTCGTCTCAAGTGCCGCTGCTGGTGCCACTACATATGACTATGTGGTCGGTAAGTTTAACTAACCGTACTCCTTGGGACATCTGTGACATTAATTATATGTAATGTGCTGAATAGTCGGCGGTGGTACTGCGGGACTTGTCGTTGCCACTCGCCTTTCGGAGAACCCCAACGTAAGTGTTGCTGTTTTGGAGGCGGGAGGAACGTGAGTATGCCTTGCCTCTTGCCACGTACGCTCCAGCTAACCGTATGTTGGTGAACGGTATTGAAGCGGGATAGGAAAGTCAGTACTTGGCTGTGCCGTAACTCATGCGAGCTAAATTGAAGCGCTTAGCGCAAATATTACCGATTTACGGAACCGTTACCTCCCTTATGGCACCCAAGTTGATTGGGTGCTTCCGACAGTACCGCAAACGGCAGCCGGCAACCGAATCTATACCCACGTGCAGGGCAAAGTGCTTGGCGGTTCTTCTGCGATTAACGGTGCCGTATACATCCGACCTTCCAAGGCCGAATTTGCTGCGTTTGAGAAATTAGGGGCTAGCGGTTGGTCTTGGAATGCGTTACACGAAGCCGGAAAAAAGAGCGAGAAGTTTACGATGCCGATAACTAAGATTGGGGGAGTCCAGCCTGACCCGAGGAATCATGGTTCAAGTGGGCCTCTTTCTGTGACAATTCAAAACAACGTATCGAGGTAAGTCATTATGGATCTGAATATCGAAGCTTGAGTCGAAAATACATCCTTAGCTTCTTCGACACGACTGTAGTCCCAACCCTAAAGACTCTCGGACATTACCTCAGTCCAGATAACAACGGAGGCTCTCCCAATGGCGCGTCTCCTGTTCAGATGGTGTGTATTACATTAACTAGCTCGATTTCGACCTAATGATGAGCACTCTAGTCAATTTTTCCTAACTCGTACGATCGGTCTTACTCTGCTAATGCTTATTGTGAGTTCATCTTGTGTTGAGCCGACCAACCACTAATAAGTACTTTAGATTGGCCAAACGCTGGGCGAGCGAATCTTCACGTCTTCACAGACTCACTAGTTAGTAAGATTATCTGGAAGAATAGTACAGACACAGATAACGTCGTGGCAACTGGAGTCGAATTCATCAATGGCACTTCTACTCGAATCATCGTATGTACTTTTCCAAATCTCCAAGATATTTATTTACCTTCTTCGGTGTTTTAGGGTGCCAAGAACGTGATTGTGTCAGCTGGAACGCTCAACACCCCTAAGGTGCTCGAACTGAGCGGAATCGGTGACCCGGTCATCCTTCGGAGGTGCGTGCCCAGTCTCCGTCCGCGCACTCTTTCGATTACACATTCCCCGTAGACTTGGTGTGGCCGTGAGGGTAGATCTGCCTGGCGTCGGAAAGAACTTGCAGAACCGTGAGCTGGCTTCGTACCAATATATGCGACTCTTTCTCACACAACCTTGCAGAACTTGGCGTCAACGCACAGTACAAATTGAAAAATGGCTCGGTCACTGGTACGCATCATTATCATATTGTTCGATAGAAACCTGCTCAAACTAGTTCTCACCTAAGTGGGGTCTGAGACTCAAGCCCCGATTATTGAGGTTGAACCGGCTCAGATTATTTTGTCCGCCTCGGACTTGGTCAAGTCCGATCAGCTTCTTGCCAACAAAACTGGCGAAATTTCTCAGGAGCAATTCGAGATTATGAAGTCATTTATTAAGAACGGTGTTGCTCAAACAGAAATGAATTGGGTGCGTAAAGGGGCCGAAGTTCCTGCGTCAGTCAATCACTTACTCAATCGGTTTTATGCTTAAGAGTCTGGTTAAAAATACCGATGGCTCGATTTCCATTCAGTTTTATACGACAGATCTGCATACCTTTTCCCGTGGCCAAGTGGTAAGAGTTCATTTGCCGTCGGTCAGATATTATTTGAACTTGGTCCGTAATAGCATGCCAACTCGACCGATCATACCGTTAAGCCCACCGTTGATCCTAAATAGTGAGATTTTGAGTTAGCATTGAATAATATGCCGAGCTGATGTATCGTAGCCTTTCTGTCGAGCACGACTTAGTAGGTTCTCCTCTATTATGGGGTCTGCTAGTGTTTAACTTCCGCACAGTGGTACCTCTCGCGCGCTGTCGCATACACCCGTAACATCACGGCTGCTGAGCCTCTAGCAAGTATCGTTCAGTGTAAGACTTTTGCGCTTTGTTCCTCCAAATTGTCTGACGACGCATACAGCTGAGGTATCCCCAGGAAGTAACATCACCACCCCAGACCAAATTGAATCCTGGCTCAAGACCAACTTCCGGACTATGTGCGTAGGCCAAGACTTCACTCTCTTTCACAGATGATACCTCTAATCCACGCTTGATATAGGTCTCACTTTGTCGGAACCAGTGCTGCGTGTATGCTTATATCTACTTTGGGGTGTGAACTCTGCTGACGATAGGCAATCGATCCAGTACCCAAGGCCAAGGGTGGAGTAGTTGATCCTCGAACGTTCAAAATCGTAAGTCGGGCCCCATCAAAGCGAGTGGGAGTATATTTATTAACTATCGTATTTTGGGGGTTCAAGTATGGCACACAGTGAGTCGTCAGGTTTGACACTATGATCATTGGTTTAGCGTACCTCGACAGGAACGTCCGAGTTGTTGATGCCTCTACAATTCCGCTCCTCCCTGGCATCCACACGGAGGTAGGCACCTCGTAACTAGAATTCTGACCAGCAGCGTTCTAACCGCCAACCGCTGTTCGGATCGTTAGTCATTGGTCTATGCGATCGCCGAATACGCAGTGGAGCGTATCCGCTCATCCTAACCTAACTCCCTAGGTAGATTCTCATGTTTTGATTGTATCCCAACAAGAACCTCGAGGTCTGCCTCCAGAATTGACTCCTTTTGTTGATTACTTTCTTGCTCTGGATAAGTGGGCGCTTGGGCCGGCCCGCTCGGTCCGAAGATCACGTGCGATATTCTATCTGACCAGTGAGCATGGCTCTCTCGCCCACTCTAGTCGAGCCTTAGAAGTTTCGTCGTTGCCAACAATCTCACCTTGCGGCCTGTGCAGGACGAGCACACCTTATTACCCTCTGACCCTAAGGTGATTATTGATCATCTAAAGTTGAAGATCGCTCTAACCCACTGCTCCTTGCCACAGTTTCTGCTGAAGCCAATATTCCAGTGATTCATTAGCCACAGAGGGCCAGGTACCTGGACTATGGCTTAAGCATTCTACCTACCGTCATGTAAAACGAGAACTGGACATTACCGCCTCCGTACTCGGGTACTTCGTGTAATATGGAGACATAGTCACAAGTTCAGCTCGGAGAACCGGTGAAACGGTGTATAGAACCTACCTCCTGTCGCGATATCACACTAAGATACTGTGTCTACTGGAAGAGACCTCTGAAATTCAGATTATGTCATACAGACAATTTATCCGAATCTGGTCGGCAAGAGCCTGGTTATCAGCGCTATCACTTCTCAAGCTGGCCATGGGAGGAATGTGTAAAGTAGGTTTATAAAGTTGTGTTTCCATACGAGTAGTCTGTTCGTATATCCTAGTTTTTCGGCTTGGAAAAACAATCTCCGAGCGTCCTGACAGCTCGATCTGCTTCATACAAGATAAAATGCCCTTGTAAAGCAGCCATACTTGCCCGCCTCCCCTGCCCAATCTCCTCCTCGGCAATCCGTTGCACCTCCCTCGCCAACCTATCCACGTCTACATTTCCATTCGGATCCTTTTCATCCGAGTCTTGTCTGTAGAATCGCGCAAACAGTTTTGCCGCCTGGTCTGGTTGAGCGTCATCGAGCAGTTGGATAAGGTCTACTCGACCGGGTCGGACAAGGGCTGGGTCGAGTCGGGAGAGGTGGTTCGTAGTCATGAACACAATGCGTTCTTCGCCGGATGCGACTCCGTCGAGCGCGTTCAGGAGCCCGGAGAACGTGACCCCGGATTGATAACTGCTTTGAATCGATATCGACGAAGGTAAGCTAGACATGATCAAGACTCACCCATCATCGCTCGTCTGCACGCGTTTATTAAATGCCGCGTCGATATCTTCGAGTAATACAAAGCTCCGTTCTGGGACATGTGCCAAGAGGTAGTTGAGCTTGTCGTCCGTGAGGCCCCGCTCGGAAAGGTTGAGGACACATATGTTGTATCCGAGAGAACCGGCAAGTGCTTGAATGAAACTGGATTTGCCGCTGCCAGGGGGGCCGTGCAATAGGTAGCCTCGCCTGTACGGGATGCCTAAGACCATGTGGGCCTCACGCCCGGGAAATGATATGAGAAACCGGACTTACCTCTTTCCGCGTACCATTTCCCTCTTTCCATGAATGCCCGCACATCACCAAGGATTCGATCGGCCACACCCTCAGCAAGTACGACGCTTCCTATCTCCCGTTTTCTCCTTGGGCGACCGAATTGGGTCCACTCAATTCCCCGAGCAATATAAACAACCGTACGACCCTCATTGCCCCGTAATGCTAGGTCACGAGCTTCGGCTAGCAGAGTAGAAAATAGAGCACGGTCTCGAGCGAGGGTCGTAAGCGTCACGGTTTCCCAAGGAACACCAGAATTCAAATCGAGAAGTTTTCCTTCTCGTTCACGTTTAACCTAAAAAAACAAGTTAGAGACATTAACCCTAGACCGGAATTCTACTAACCTGAATCCAAGCCCCTCGATACCTAAACCAATGCGTTCCAGGTGCAGGAACTAGACTGAACAACACATCCGACGCTCCATTCGAGTGTGTAGTCTTGGTCGTTTCGACGGCGAGCTGATGACTATGTATTCGGATTCCAGTAGACTTGGTCGCGCGGTTCTTGGATTGGTGGGCCATCCATTCCAGGAACCATGCGTGCGCGTGATCCCGGATAGGGATTTCGAGCGAGACGAGGAGGCGACGTTGAGCAAGGGTGGTTAAAAGTGTGGCGCTCCGTCGAAGGACTGTGAGCCCAACGCCCACGCCCTAAGATAAAATTTTAGTCACATATTTTACGCCAACAAGTTCTGCTCACCATTAGCCCGAAGCCCGCAGAAAAGTAAGGGCTGTCATGAAAGTGTCGGTCATACTCGCTTTCCGACAAAAGATATAAACAACTTACTTGTCGTCTCCGAACCCCTTTATCCATCCCAACAGCCCACCCTGGCTCGGCTGGGACACAGCTTGGGTCGGGTCATTTTGAGTCGGGACGGGCGGAGGATCGGGAGTCGGAGGAGCGCTCATCACGTGACCGGTGTTTACTTCCGCTTCGTCCGGCCCGGAACCAGTCTCCATTGACCGACAACCCGGGTCGTGCACTCGACATTATATTAGTACGACAAACCGGCAAATGGACGAATTGCCATCGAATGATACGCGACGAGTTAACGACAATTAATAAACCATGCCGAGTTGCATGTATCAGAACAATGATCGGGGTCACAACTCTCAATCTCCCGACCTCCCAAATCGACTAGAGCTCCCGAGTTCAAGATATCCGTTAATGGAACTTCACTTAAGGCACTATCTTTGCGATTCTCAGACGCCGACGCTCGTTTCTACCAGCGCTGATTGTACTGCCACAAACATGCCCTGAATCGGCCCATCATCGCGCAAGAATTCATCTCGTGCCTTGATCGGTCAACGCTCGACTCGCTCAGCCATGCCAAAATGGAGATAATTCCCCTGGAGGATTTTGGCTTGGCATGGTGTCATCCATAGCCGTGCCGGCTGAATCCCCCCCGAGAGCGCGCATACATGGGAGCACTAGCGAACCGGAGCGCCGGGGTATCTGCACCTTAACATTGAAGAACGCTAGCTTGTAGTAGTGAAATAGCTGCACCCCCTGAAACTACTAAAATGGCCCGCTCATTTCTCATAATCATTTTGTTCGCACTCGTCACGAATCTCGTTCTGGGCGTGGTACGTCTCTCTTCAGTTCTCATTACGTGACTTGTAGCCCTAAGTCGGTACATGCATATTAGAAAATGGAACTACGTTATCGGCCTCCTCATGAGATCAAGTGTCAATGTAAGTTCAAGCTCAGCGCGTACATAACCCCCACCTGCTTACAACTATCTCCAACAGATGACGGTGAATGGATAGCTTTTGACGCGAGTGACATTGGGGCAGCTATACGAACGGGCCTCACATTCCGTGAAGACCCCGATCCGCGCAGCCCGTACCCCAAAGTATGGGACACCACTCACGGTGTGAGTTGATTCGGCATCACGGGGAAGGTTGAAGGAGTTTAGTATATTACAATCCACCATCCAATTCTGTCAGGAGGAACGTAGTTGTAAGGTATTTCTAGTTGCTGGTAAGGTATTACAAGGTATTAGAATAGGCAACTGTCATTGCAGAAATGGATGGTGCATTGTAAGACCTTAGAATCACCATAATCCTGCCACCTTACCCGTGATGTCCCCTAGACTGGTCTCTTAAAAGCAACCCCTTGAACCATGGAATAACAGCCTGACGTGGAACGCCTGTGCGGAAGGAATAAATACTACGAATATCCGGTAGTAGACCCCGAGTTGGGCTGGCCGGGCCCGTTTCGGGTACTGTTCAGCGTGTACGGTGTATACCGGCGGGAGGACGACGAGATAGTTTATATCGTGGATTTTTGTGCGATGGTAAGTGAATAGACAACTACGATCGACCGAATTGCTCACTAAAATGCGCGTAAAGGTTGCTCATCCAGGACCGGGCGATCCAAGCCATAGTTTCTGTCGTTGAACCCAACTAAATAAACCTGAAATCCAAGCACGGGTGTTAAGGAGCCTGGGGTCGTGCGCGGTACGACCCCCAATATCTACTCGGGCATATTATGGAGTAGAACTGCGTCTTTTAAATCGTAACAAAGCTCCGGCCTACTTATTGGGCATGTATATGCTGTTTATCTCGAATGTTAGACTCCCCTACTCGGTCTGAAACCTCTAATATCAAAGGTCCACACGGAACCTCGCCCCACAAGCATTTGTTAGTGGAATTCAGGTACCAGCCGGGTAACTGGTATAGGGGACGACGCGCTCGTTTACGGCCGAACAGACTTTTTTCCCCACACTCCTCAGAAATGGGTTATATATCCACCCCACCTTTTGGTCCACACTATAGTAGGCTTGGAACTAACATTCTTCTCCTATCAATACGACACATTCAAGATTGAGTAACGTACATACGACGACCAAGGCGACCCATACAGTGAACTATGAAGAATGCACACTATCCCCCGTGGTATATAGTCTGTAGCACATGATATGCGAAAGCTTAGTATGATAGTGGTACAAAGGTTATAATCCAACAAGAAGGCGGCTCGGAATGTTACAAGGCGACATTTGACAAACACAAACAGGGAGATTGTCTTAAGAAACAGGGTTGACGTCAAAACACCGTTGCCATTCCTCCCCCAGGGCGGCGCCATTGAGGTCGATTTGAAAGGAGCGATCGTGGGAAACGGGCATTGTCTTCTCGGCAAGTTCAAGCATATCTCGCAGGTGAGATGGTACCCATACAAGCCGCCTCTGACCTACAATCACCCATCCCTGGTCGTCCAAGGTCCAACCGTCTGACAACGGGCCTATATATGGTACAACCATCAAGGACACACCACAAAGTTCGGAGTCGATGAGTCGGCTAATAGGTGAGGATGAAGAACTTGTATTACATACCTTTGACGCTAGATGATTGCTTCGGGACCAAGTTAGTTTTTGTCACGTTCGTACGGGGATGATCCACCAGCTGCTTGATCTGAGCGGCCCAGACACAGATGGTGTTGTCAGCAGAGGCGGACACGACGTATGCGCCATCAGGCGAGTACGCAACCGATGTGATCCAACTCGTGTGACCCTCGAGTGGCTGACCCAATGGCTGCCCAGTCCGCGCATCGCAGATGCGAACCGTCTTGTCTTGGGACCCAGATACAATGTACCTGCCATCAGGCGAATATGCAAGTGCAGTGACACGGCCCACATGCTCCTCGATCCGACCTACACACTGCGCAGTGCGTGTGTCCCAGATGCGAATGTCCCAGGAACTCGAGTTGGCCGCGACGTGTGCGCCATCGCGCGAGTATGCAACACATGTGATGCGACCCATATCGCGCCCGAACGGCCGACCTACAAGCTGCCTACTGCGTACGTCCCAGATGCGGATGTCCTCTGAGCACGATACGAGGTATGCGCCGTTGGGCGAGTACGCAACCGAGTTTACCAAACTATTGTGGCCCTGGAGTGGTTCTCCTACAGGCTGCCTAGTGCGTGCGTTCCATATACGGATCGTCTCGTCTTCGGAGCCAGATGCAATGGATGCACCGTTTGGTGAGTACGCAACCGAAGTGACTACGTCTGTGTGACCCTCAAGCGTTTCTCCTACAGGCTGCCTAGTGCGTGCGTTCCAAATACGGATAGACCCGTCTACAGAACCAGATACGACATGCGCACCATCAGGTGCGAACGCAACCGAGGTGACACCATCCGGATGACCCTCGAGTGGTTGACCCACGAGCTGTCCGGTGTGCGCGTCCCAGAAACGGATCAGGTTATCTCCAGAATCAGACAAGATATATGCGCCATTGGGTGAATACGCAACACAGGAAACCAAATCATCCACGTTGATGGTAGTCACCAAGTCTGGATTTCCCAGTCTCGTTCCGCTGCCTGTTACACTCGCAAGCCCCGGTACCTTTGGGAGGTAGTATGTCGACACTGGCAGATTTTGCGGCCAGAATGGAAGCATTGAGATGTATATGTGAGGGGTACTCTTTGACGCGGAGCTGTGCGAGAAAGCTGTCATAAATCTTCGAGCGTCGTAAGCTAGTTGCTGGAGGTTGTTTGAGCATTCATTTTTCTAGGAATTAGTTGGTTAATGTAGAGCGCATTCTTGGGCAGATACGCACCTGCAACCACCTGAGCAACCTAACCAAGATATGAATACCGTCAAGAATCTGGCCCTTCAAGTTAAGTATCTCCATCCACAATAATAGTCGCGTAGATAGAAATTCATTTATCGCTTCGAAGACAGTCTCAGAGGCGCTCGAGGCCGCTAAATGCGCGCCCCAATATTGACAAGCATACAAAAGTCCAGGTGAGATCGCATCCTGGATTCTCCGCTCAAGATCAGGTACTTCTCGATCAAACAAGTACGACGACGGGAGGTTACAAATGTTGAACGACGGGGTTTGCATCTTGATCCGATCCAAGCACGTCTGCGCAAGCCACGAATTGTGCTGCCGCGTATCGCAATAAAACTCGCCAGATCGTCTCGCGTCAAGCAGGTACCTCGATAATGAGTTGTGTAGAATTGTCACTCTCTGTTCAGTGTCTGAAACTTGGAGGAGCGGCGATAAACTATCGACCGGGTTGGGGTTTTCGATCCTCAGCAAGTCACTTATGTCCCGAACAGTTAAAGGCCGTTTTGCCCAGATCACGGTACGAAGTATATGCATCCCGTTAACGCCTGAGCTCTGTACCGCGTCGCTGTCGAGTCGCTTCTGGATCAGGATGCGATAAAAGAAGTCTATTCTTGCAGGAGTGAAAGCGTCTAGTCCTTGTTTTAGTTTCTCGACCACCGAGGATTTAGAGCGCCCAGCTAATTCCAAATGCGTTGCCCAGTATCGACAAGCGTACACCAGCTCCGGCGCATCCATTTTCGAACTCTCGTCTGCAGTCAACCCTCCACGATCTGGCAAAGTCTCGGAGGCGTGGCCCTCGGATAGGGATGGCGGCGCCTTGATCAAGTCGAAGCATGTCTGTGCGAACCACGCGTTATGCTCCTTGCTGTCGCAATAGAACCTGCCGGATCGCCTCTGGTCTAGCAGGTATTTCATAAACGATGTGTGCCATGGAGTCACTAGCCCACTCGTCTCCGTTATCTCCAGGACTGGCCATAAGCTTCGCAGTGTATGTAGTGTCAACTTTCTGGCATCGAGCCCTAGCAAGCCTGCCAAGGCATCCACCGTCAACGGCTCTTGGGCGCAGACCACGGTACGAAGTGCCAAGGTCGTTTCTGCCTGATCCGAGTCGCCGACGGTATCAGTCTCCAAGGCCGCCTCGAGCAAGGCAGTATACTTGGGGTCAATCCGCTCGTCATCGTCGCCTTGCGGAGTGATGGGAACATCTACAAGTCGTCGCATTCGCTCGATGCCCTCGGTCCCTTTAGACGAATAGCCGCGCAATATGTAGCGCACAAAGCTCTCTGCATGCCCAAAGGACAGACTCGAAAGTTCTGCAAGGCGGTCAAGGTCACTGGCAGACGGGTTTGCTACAGCTAGTTCGGCTCCTATGTACGTCTTGACATCCTCTCGAACAGTAGAGGGGTCCAGCTTGTCCAGGCACCGTTCTAGGAACACATCATCAATTTGCTTGCTTTGCATGCGACGAGCGGTTTTCGGTTCTGGGCGACTGGTCACAAGGAACTTGATAGGCAAGCCTGGCGCCTGAGTGAGCAAGGCCTTTAGTATCTGGTCAACTTTGTCGTCATCTTCGCATTCGTCTAGGGCATCGATCACAACGACCACACCAGCAGGGAAGGTATGTCCAACTTGTCGCAAGGGCGCAGCAATCAGAGACTCGAACTGTTTCTCTACCGGAAGCGCCCGCACATCAACATCTTGGCTGATCACACCGGAGATTGCGTGTCGAAACGGACGAGAAAACGTAGACAGCTGATGCGAGATGCTCGGAAGTATGGTATTGGCGTCACGACACTCGGCAAGTCGCCGAGTGCAGAAGAAACTTGCTGCCAGCTTGCCAGAGGTATCCAGGTACTCGCAAAAGCTGTATGCGATTACCGTCTTTCCCGTGCCAGCTGTACCGTTTAGCCAGTATAGTCGTGGATGGCTGTTGTAACTCGACCACTCTCGTAGCTGCTCGAGCACATCTACGCGTGTATTCGCTGTGCACCCGTTTCGCTTTGGAAGATTTGGACCCGAGGAGCTATACCACGCTGCCACGGGGCGGGGTAGTCGATCAAGTTGAGTATCCTGCTGCATGTGAGCGCACTTATAGTAGACATTCGTGTTGTTCAATACCCACCTGATCTGGGAGCTCCCATAACTTCGTGCTTTCGTTGAGCTAAACATATCTCAGAATTCCATGGGTGCGAAATGGTCAGACAAGGCTTACCACAAACCGCGCAAGCAACACACGCAAACGAATATATCCCTGAAGCACCTCTCCCACACGTTCTTGTACAAGCTTCTTGTCTCGTTTGGGTTCTCCCCCTTTCTTTCGAAGTAGTGGCTCGATCTCCATGTCAATGCCCCTTTCGCTCAAACGTTAGATTCATCTTTTGCTGCATTTAAATGCCCGTAGCGCACCGAGCAAGGTTCGTAGCTCTGCCCTTCGTTGCCTCCAAAGGTGGCGTCTCGCCTAGATAGCCCGCAAGGATCTGGAACAGTTCGTCCAAGTCAACACGGATCTTCCCGTACTCCTTTCGAGCTCTAGCCTGGTCCTGGTTCAACCGAGTCAGTGCCACGAATCTATAATCGCGCCACTCTGCAACACTTACATCAAATACCTCGATGCACTCGGCCAGCTTGGCAACCGCAGATACGAGCGGCCCAAACGTGTCGACCCTCTGGTCCAGAATGCCGATCAACGACTTGAGTCCATCCCACTCCCGTTTGCGGCCCCGACTGTGGAAAGGGCGGCTCAGAGACCCTTCAACACGGTGAAGACCGCGTTTGAGTCGGACGAGCATAGTGGTACAAAAATACTCAATAAACTCAGTGTATTTTGAACGGAGTTTTCGTTGTGGTGGTTGGAGTCTGCAAGATTACGAGGATCTACTTCTGGTCGATCCTGAGGCGATTTGCAGGTCGTGTTTACAATGAGGCAAGGTCCAAGAGTGGTAGTTACGTAAAGCCGCCTTAGTCAAAATCGAGTGGCGGTGCCGGCAGCTAATCCGACTTAAGCGCCGGGCGTGTTGAATGACAGTCTCAAGTCCACTCGTTTCCAGGCGCAACACGGCTCGGACCGACCTGTGTGCCAGAACAAGCTCCGGTACACAGACCCGCTAATGATAGCAGCTTCCAGTCTTCGCTAGTCTTCCTGGCCGACGCATAGCCCAGAACTTTGCATGCTTCGTTTGCATTTATAAAGTGAAAGCTTAGGCTCAACTCTCAGGATAATTGATGTTACACGCCCCAGTTCCCCTACAAAGCGACAGCAGCCTCCGGGTTCATACGTCATACTTCGTTATCTGCGGCCACTTCGCGCCTGCCACGCTGCCTCTTCTGAAAACCCGTGTTCCCACCGACCCACTTCGCGAGGCCAGCGGCCTGGCCACTCGCCCCTGAGTCACCTGGCAAGAGATTTCAGATGCTCTATCTCAACGTTCCCGCCGGCATCGATCTCTCAGGCCTCAAACAGGACGTAGCGCCAGCATGTATGCGCCAATCTTTCGGCCTCCAACGACCCTGTGGCCACTTCTTAAGTGCCCATCCAACTCGCCGCAATACAAATTATCTAAAAACAGACACACAGAGCGATTATGTACGGCATTCTATCAAAAGCGGCCTTGCCTCAACCGAGCCAGCTCGCATAAATAGTACGTATCTCTCTATGTGAAATAAAACCGCTGGTGAAAAGTCCAGACCGGGGCGGGATAAATATCAAGTGACGCAATAGATGCAAGCCAAAAGCTTATGATACAGTGTGACGTGCAAAGTGAGATGAGGTGAGACGGGAGATCAAGCCTGCGTGGCGATAGGAACACCAGGGTCAGACGGTGCCGCGTGATCCAACGACGGGCCGGCGGGCACCAACGGTTTCGGGTTTCCTGCTCTCGTCTCGATGGATTTCTGAGCCTCGGCGCGTTCAAACTCGCCACCGATATAGTTGTAGCGTTTTTGGAGGAGCTGGAGGAGCGGCTGGCGCAGAGCGGGGTCCTATGACAATATTAGCACCCATGAACAAAGGAAAACGACGAGACGTACCATCATTTTAGCATCGAGGTGTATAGAACCGACCCCATAACGAGCAAGACTTTCCTCAAACAAGGCTTCCTGGAGGGTACAGCCGCACTTGAGGACTATCCCGATTACATAAGCGCACGCGGTTGGGCAAAGATCGGCAACTTACCTCCTGCTTGCGCTATCTTCGGAGGTTGGGCCGGATCCTGGCCGTGATGAGCATGCCAGGCGCATCTGGGTCAAACTCACCCGTTGGTAAATTTTGTATTATACGGGTTGGGAAACTCACATGTCTACTGCCTTCTGGTGTGGTGTGCGTCGCAAAATGTCGGCAACCTTTTCCTCTTCAAGCTCTGCGATACGCCGTCTAGCGCGCTCGTTCAACTGTTCGAGTTCACGTATCCGGGCGTGAGCAGCTACAAACTCGTCTTGGAGGTCGTCGTATAGAGGTTCTTCGGTATCAGGTTCAGGCGATGTAGACGAGAGCGAGTAGGACATCGGGACAAGCGAGGGATGGGAAGGAGGACAGGTCGAGGGCGAGCGCAAGTGAGGACGCGACACATTCTATAGGGCATACCTCGGCCTAGGCCACGCACGACGTCATGGTATAGGGTTATTAGGGTCAGTACTGAGCATCGGCGATGGACTGGGATCA
>WSTG01000405.1:0-18939 GCA_019616325.1 Ceratobasidium sp. 394
TGGGTTACGTTACGGTGGTTACGGATCACGTGACGTGGGATGTAACCCGGATGGCTTTGGCTTAAGTCCGTGATGGCCTAAGTCCGTGAATTAAGGAAAATATGGGTCTTCCCTGGTTGGGTCACAACACTTTCAAAGGCCGACACGCGATGCACGATTCATATCATGACATGACGCGCGCAGCGAAAGATCGCTGCAGTCGCGGACCAGAAATCTCGGGCGTTTACGCGCAGCAAATCGCTCAAGCAGAAACTCCCGCAAGGAAGAGCACTCCACGTGACCTAGACCGCGGTTTGGCGCGTTTAACGAGTGTTGGACTCGTCCGGTTACTTGCGCTGCACGACGCTTGTCTTCCCGCCTGCTTGTTTATCTCACCCACCATGAGTAAACCTTATACCGAGCCGATAACCCTCAACAAAGGACGGGTTTGGTTTACCGTCGAAGAGGAGCTTTGGCTCAACCGCTGGCGTCCAGAATTCCAGCGGCTCAAGAACCTGGAAGGTCGTAAGGTGAAGCAAGCGCAAACCGAATTTTACACCACGTTGGTGGCGGATTTTCTCAAGGCCTTCCCCTACCGCGACCCTGACAATAATCCCGACATGGTTTTTACCCCCGCGCAAAAGCGACTAGCGATGGAGCCAAAGGATCGACAAGCCCTACGAAATGTACGTTTACCTGTCATGGTGGGTTTCCTCCTTACAACATTTTTGTTACATGTACAGCGAATGCGATCTAAACTGCGCGGGCTCGACAAAGAGCCGCTGGATCTGGCCACACAAGCGCTGAACGCAAATACCCCGGGCACTTCCGTACCCTCTCCACCGAATTCGCCTGCCCCAACCGAAGAAACTGCTCCCATCGACGATGGTGTGCAAGAAAGCGGAGCTATTCCGCAGGACGAGGCAAGTGTTTTTATATTGATTGGTTATTTTCCGGTGCGACGTGCCTCCTCGATACACAGGAAATGAAGGATTCCTCGGAGACCAAAGGTCCGCGCGTCGACCGCGCAGCCCCGCTTGACCTTGAAACTCAACTTCGAATGGCGGGCCCAAGATACCGAACCTCAGCGGAAGATATTGCGGAAGGTCGCGAGCTCATCAAACGCTTGGACGAGATGGGAAGCACCTCGTGGGCGGAGGTCAAAGAGGCCAAGCTGCGCGGGTAAGAGCATCGATCCCGACCATCCGCCTGATTAAAACCTCTCCCCCGTGCAGTCAACAGCGGCAACTGATGCCCACGGTGCGCGCGATCATGTGTCTTTTGAGTCGAGCCACGGGAGCCGAGCTGTATGCCAACGTCATCTGGCACGATGGCGCTGAAATCGTAGCGGGGGCGTAAGTGTCGCTCGTTATCCCTTTGAGTTGATCCTCTGACATTGCCGGAATCAGTGATATGACGGGCCGCATACATGGATTTGCAGAGTCCGACAAGGCTCGCAACTGTTGCAAGGCTTTGGTTGCTCACGTCCAGGAGGTTATCGGTGAGTCTTGGTTCTGCTGGAACAGTTAATGCGGGAGAGCGATCCGGGCGCCACGCGCTCAATCTACACTTGTGCTCGCCCGTACACGATCCCATTCGCGGCGTCTGACCAGCGCGGTTGACTCTTTACTCGCCAGGGCCGGCATTTACCATGACGGTCGAACAAGCGGTTCCGCGCATCACTGGCGACCCGAGCAACGAGATGCGACCCACACTCCCGGCTGTTTTTAGTCCGAGCGCGCATTGGCAGAGGGAGCGTGAGATGCAGCGCGCATTGCTGCAGCTCTTGTGGGGTAAGAGCACATTCATCCCAGTTGCCGAGTGCTCACGCCGCGCAGTTCGGCAGGGTGGAAGGCTGCCCGTGCCTTGGGCTCGTTTGCAAGCTGACGGAGAGCTCCGTCAATATCATTTGATCGAGTGGTGCCAGTTGCCTGATGGCGTGTCTTGTCTCCGCGATCCCCAATTGTTCGACGAGCGAGAGACCATGCTCTGGGCCGAGGTTTTGCGTTCGCCTGACCGTACAGGCTCTCGTTCATTCCGCTATCGTCAGCCAGCGCCGGGTCTCGTCTACGGTCTCGGGTCTGCATCTGTGCCCCGGCCCAGCCCCGTGCAGTTTCCACCGGACTCTCTGTTATTCGTGCGGCGCCAGCTGCTTGAGCACGGTTCTCTCGGCGGGTGGTGGGGCGGGTTGCCGGTTATACCTGCAATTCCGGATGTGGTATTGAGTGGAGAGGTGCACGAATGGGCGGTGGAGACGGCTAAGGATCTCGAGGCTTTACGAGATCTAGTAGAATTCGTTCAGGCCGTGGAGGCGTTCGGCCCGCATCAGGTGGGTACGCGCCGAAAACACGATTGGCCGTTCTGACGCAGAGATGTAGGCGACCCGCGCAGATTACGAGGCAGCCGCATCGACCTGCAAATACTTGCCGTGCGATATTCCCGCGGCTGACGCTGGGCGTGAGCATTTTGTGCACCACCGGTGCCAGTTTGGCCCACACATGCCGCCCGAGTTTTATTCCGAGCGTCCTGAAGACCGGGCGTGGGGTCTAGACGCTATCTTGCGTTGGATCAGCGGGCCGGCGTTTGTTCATCGCGACGGGACGCTGATATGCGGCCAGCTCGGGTTTAAGTGGTCCGTATTGATGTTGCTACATCTCCATCACTGCGGGACGATGACGGCAAAGGGCTGCGGGCCGTACGGGCCGATGTATGCTCTCGTGGAGGTTCGCTGGTCACAATCGAACAGCGACGCCATCATCAACTGCGCCAACGGCCTTCTCGAGCGAATCGCCGAGACGGTCTATCAGTTGGGGCTTACGGCTGGCGAGCGCCAAGGTGCCGGCTGCTCGGAGATGCCCAGCGCGGTCCAAGAGGATCGCTACGACCCGACGCGGTTTAGAGCCGCAGAGTCGATCGATCCCGCGGACGAATGGACGGTACGTTACTTGTCTCGTATTTCTCTGCCTCAACTGACATTTTAATTTTCTCGCCCAGGAAAAGAACATCGTCGTTACCGCGGGTACTCCGAAGGAACCGAGTGTCGCGCCACAGCCGGCACCGAAAAAGCGATCACATGATCGCCTGGCGACGGGGCCGTCTGGGGAGCAGTCCGGTGAGTTGCACGCTCATTGGGGTATCGGCATGGTAATGAGGTTTCAGCCACAGCGAAATCAGGCAGCGCGGAAGGGTCAGGCAAGCGGGCGAGATCGGCGGTAGCTGAACCGAATGTAGCCACGCCTGCCATCGGTGCATCGTCTAGTGAGTTTTACCCTATTGTGACGCACACACTGTCCTAATAAAGTTCAAGGAAAACCGTCTCTGAAACGGGCAAAAGGGGTACAATTTTCGTTGGACTCGGCAAAATGAGTACTCGTGCTGCTCGTTCGCACGTGTGGGCGAGGGACTACAGCTATGCCGTAACAATCGTAATTGCTTGTATGATTTTTGGTCGATTTTTTAATGCACGTTTTACCACATTCTGAGCCGCCGGACTGTGTTCCGCTGTGCAGCCCAAAACTTACACATGCGCGTTTCGTGTTCACCCGAGGATTGGGTGAACCATACGTGATTCAAGGCCAAAACAGTACTCGCGCGGAGGTTGGTGAGATACGACGCGGATGTTCCGACCATCGCGCAGGATCACCTTGTGGCTACGCGGAAGGGAGCCCTGGAGCCACATCTCGGGCATCCGAACGGGGGTGGACCCTAGATCGCGCGATGTGCCGTGAAAAGATGGTCCCCTCGCGGTGCTGATGCCCGTTATAGGAAAGGTTACGCTGAAGGAAAATTAACGTGACAAAAGGGCAGGTGGCGTCGTTCGAACAGTCATTCCATACCCCACCTCGCACTGTCAACCTCCACCGTGCCTTACACAGCGCCTCCCTGATATCGATAGACCGGTTAGCCAGCAGCAGAATCCCGGTTTCACATGGTGAGTTTTTCCCCCGTTCAGCGATCAAGGGCATTGCCCAGGGCTCGCGTCGCTTACCAGAACGATCCGCAGGTGACGTATACGACCGAGCGATGCGACCCATCGGACCGACCGCTGCTCGATAAATTCGTGTCCGGATTCGACAAGCCGCCCGCGGTATTAGTTGATGGGCAACAGGCAAGGTCTGCCCGACCGATATGAGGTAAACGGCTCTGGCTAATTCAATCTATAGCCCTCAAGAAATGCGCCGCTTGGTACAGGCTCTGACGCGAGAGCTCTCGCGGCAGCTCAACGGCAATGTGTGCATGTGCATTGTCGTGGGCAAGGAGGGCAACACGGTACTTACAACACAGTAAGTGCCCGTATTTGTATCGCGCAAGCGTCATTAACCGCTGAGCAGCGCGTACGAATTTCTCGATAAATTTCAAGAAGCAAATATCAAACCGATGTCTCTCGAAATGCAGTTAGCGCAGGTGGTGTGCTCAACCAGCAGTGCGTCCAGCGGTTGTACAGCGAGTACTCGTTCATTGACACACGGTTTATAACACTACTTGCGCGCAGTCATCACTGCGGCCAGCGCGGAAAGTCCATACCCGGTCGTTTTTCCGGATAATTCGCCCACAAGAGAACCGCGGTTACCCCCCCAGCACCCGTCTTGGATCCAGGAGTTCGAGAACCTGCTGGACTGGGCCCAGAAGGTGTACGGTGAGTAAATACACCGCATATATGCGGGTTTATTAATGACCTGCGCGCACAGAAAGCGATGGGGGACACGGACGGCTCGATTGGGAAGCTGTGGCCGCCGATGGTCAGGCCGAACGATACCACATTATCCCACGGGAATGTCTGCCAAACAGAGAACCTTTTCCGGCAATAGCAGACTTCTCCGAAGCGCATACATACCGTTTCGCCGCTCATTTTCGACACCTGCAAGAACGTCGTTCGTTCGGCTCTATCCGGCCTCTGTACTTCAAGTCGGTGTGCGACGAGAACGGCGTATGGCGTCCGGTCACTCACGACTCGCGGCACATTACCAGTCCCGATTCGACCTTGCGGTGGTACAACCCTAGCGTGCAGTTCGGTCAAAGGGTTGAGCGCATGCCCGATCTAATGTCATTCGGGAGTTGGGCGTATGAAGGTATCGAGGACCGCGTTGCGCTCGCAGATGTATTCATGCGCGAGCACGGCTGCTCCGGCGTGATGATTCTGTATCAAGGCTTAAAGGAATACGAAGACCTTGCAGCCCCAGAGGTGGGTCGTTGTCGCGCGAGCCTGTTCACAGCTCATGTTTTTCCCAGGCTCCGCAATTAACAGACGCGGAACTATCGTCTTGGCACCCCGCTGCAAGGTACACGGTGCGGTTACCCTCGATTACCAAACGCGATTGCGACTATCGGTTCCCTAACGATTGGGTCGATCGGAATGCGAGGGGTCACGCCAAATGGTCCGTCTCAGCGTTCTGGACTTGGTTGGCGTCCGGGGCCTTGCGCACACCAACAGGCGTCCTGATGATAGGACTGCACGGTGCATCCGCGGGCTTTCACACGCTCGTTCACTACATACTAAACGTCCTCGCCGTTTTCTCGATTACCACAGAGCAAAGAAATGCTCGCATCGAAGACGACCTCCGAGTTTTCGATCGCACGGACCTTAGCGAACTTAGCCGATGCGTGGAGGTGCTGCAAGAGCAACTCCAGGCTTCGAGGAACAGGCTCCCTCCGCCTCCCACGCCGCGCGACCACGAGCTGCGGAGCTCCACATGGCGGCCAGCGTTCTGGCAGAGCGTCCAATCAGACGGGTCGCTGCGGTTTGGCGACCTCAAGCGTCTTGAACCAGACGCGTGGAATGTCTTCACGAGCCCAGTGTACTCTCTCCCAGTGCCAGTAGAATCGGGTGGAGAGGGCGCGGCATCAGGTGAGCGCTTTTGCAGCGTGAAGGTATCGCGCATTCAAACCGGCGTTCATTTACACTTAGATAAAACCTTACTCGGTAACCTTTGGGACGATTTGGCCACCATCTTGGATGCGCCGGCGAATGAATCTAGAGAGGCGGGCTCATCGCAATATACGCCTGCTTTGTGCGCTAACTGCGGAGGCGCCATCACCCCGATTTCCTCGAGCGTGCAGGAACTCAGCACGAGCGGCACCCCGGGCGGCGCGATGCGCGGAACACGTAAGCTCATTCAGAGTATGGCGGCTACCGCGGTGACCTGACAACACGGATTGCGCTGTTGCAGGTCGCCGGAATAGAAAAGGTCCGCAGAAGGAACGTCCACCCGCGGATAATTGACGGGCAGCGATGGAAGTCGTGCAGCGAGACATATTTACTACAACCGAGTTGTGACCGCGCTCTTCAGCGTGTTCTGCGCCACTGATTATCGGTTGAAGCGGATTAGGACGAATCTGTGAAACCAACCGCCAATACCGATATTCGATGGCTCAGAGCATGCCCATTCTGTAGAATAGCTAATATATGCGCGCGGTTTATCAACTTATCGAGCAGAATACATTGTGGTGCCACTTCCGCGCCACGTTCACTAATGCGCTTTGCATGGCTGAGTATTCTTCCTGCCATTGAAGCCTGCGCATTGTGTCAGCAGCGGGACGCTGCAATCGTGGATCCACAATATAGGTTGCGTGTCTGGTATTGATCCATCTCCGGCTTGCGCGTTTGTACATCCAATGTCGTCGTTTTTCGCTTTGTGTCTCATGCCTGTTTATTTTCGGGACATTTTGTATATACCCGTCTGCGACTTAATGCATTGGTTGAGGCATACCGGACCCACACTTCAAACACGACGTGGGTCAGCGTAGCGCCCAGTCCCTCATGGGAGGGATAGGTCCGTGACTTCCGACGCCCCATCTCGGTCTCTCTACTTCCGGGACTCCGGTACCGAGCGAGATAATAACATTGCGCGAGCCCGGAGCTCTTAAGCGCCGTGCTTAACCGGAAACACTGCCGGATTTGGCAAGTGTCTACAAGCGCCGTACCACGCGTGCCCGTGACTGCTCGGATCGGATGAGTGCAAGCGGGAGCAAATCGCGGGTGATGAGTGCGAGTATTTCTGAGACGCCTGTCGACCACCACCGTCCTTGTTCGTCTTCGTTTTGCTTGCGCGTCATGTCACAACATACCGACCATAATGAGCGAGGTCCGTTTGTTAAACGTCACTACACTCCACCGCTTATTATCTTTCTTACAGGATCACCCGACGGAACGCGACTTGAGAGCTTCGCTGACATGTGAAGGGACACCGGCTTGGGTAAAGGAAACGATCGAGACGCTGTTCAAAGGACTCGAAAAGCCGCCCGTCGCTCTCGAAGACGGCGAAGATTTCCGGTCAGTCGCCTACTTTCCTATTTTTGCGTGCTAAAACACTCACTGTCAGCAAACCGCAGCCCAGAGGATCTAGTGCCCGATCTCATCGAGGCGTTTGCGTATGAGGTCCACCGGCGTTATAATGTGGCGGTGTACAGCGCCGCTGTGTGGAGAGAAGGCAAGGACAGCCTTGGAGTTACACAGTGAGTCTAGTGGATCGTACGTGCAGCGTACTGACGAGTGAATTGTCAAAGGGCATTGAGGATGCCTGACGCTCGCTCGGGTGACGATAACTTTAGTTACAGCACGCTTCAGCATTTTGCTTGGTTTGTGCTCGAAAATAGCGGTGAGTATCACCCGCTCATCTATAGGCACGTAACGACTCTACAACTAACATGTCCACAGGAATTGGACGTGGCGTGGCGCCTAAGGAAGGCTATCCGACGGCGTGGCCCGACTTCCGCTCGGGTGGTCGGCCCTCGCTCCCGCCCGCTCGTGCCGATTGGCGAGAAGAATTATTTAATATCAAGCGGTGGTTCATATTTCTCTGGAGTAAGTAGTTTCGCTGCTACCTACTCACTCAGACGAATTGACGATTGGTCTCAGAGTGGCAAGGTGGCAGGCAGTGGCCAAATTGGCGCGCGATCGTCGAGGACATAAACGAAGGTCGATTCGAGTACTTTGATAAACGACGTCTCCCCGCGGCGTTCCTCCCGTTGGCCGAAATTGACGATTGGGACGAGGCGACAACTCGTTTGTGGAGCAAACATATCCGGAGCACCGCGGACGGGCTTGGTCGTGTCCTGCCGGACAAGCGTGACGTGGCCCTGCAGTTCCGCAAGATCGACGACCGGGAGGAGCAAAATGTCGTCCACAAGGAGTTTTGCGCGCTGGGCGACATGGATGGAACGCTAGATTGGCCGCTCGAATCCTTGCTGTTCGAGAAGAGAATCCGGCAGGCCGCCGACCACCAAGGCCCGCGTCGGACGATTGATCTCTATGATCTCGCGATTCCCTTGTGCAGCGAGGTAGCGTCCAGCGTCACCAACATCGGAGAGCTGCGCGAACAATTGAAGGAGTACGAAAGCATGCCTTCAGCGCCCGAGGTGAGTTCATGCCTTTTATGTATCACGCATAGCATCTCATTCTGCCGAGCTCACAGGCAACGAGCAACGAGGTGACCGACTGGCATCCGGCTGCCTCGCGCGTGTTCCGCCAGGAGGACCAGCTAGAACTCAACTTTCACCACTCGCATATCGCATATCCTCCCGAGTTTCTTGCCCGTCACGAGCCCGGGCATTCCTCATGGTGCGCGACCCGCTTGCGCGACTTCTTCCAAATGAAGCCTTTTTACGCGGACGAGCCTGGCGTTCTCACCGTTGGGAGGAGCGGCGTCGTGATCGGCTTCTGCGCAATCCTCCAATACGCCGTCAACGTGCTGAGGGTGGCACCGAAAGACAGGGACGAGGAGGATTTTATGATCGACCACGACATGCACGTATATGGGCGCCCGGAAATGCGAACGCTCACTCAGTGTGTTTCGATTATTCTTCAGGAGGTCACGCTTAGCAAACACCGGCTCTTGGGGACCCCAAAGACATCTACACCGACACCGGCACCGGTACTGGCACCGTTACCGTGCGATCTCGAGCCGCGCTTTCAGAGCTGGAAGCCAGTGCAGTGCATCGAGAGGCAAGGCGACGGCGAAGATCAGGTGTTGCCTATGGCGAGAGTCGTCTGCCCGCCCCAAAACGTGTTCGACGTTATGTTCGCTGAAGACGACGCGAACAGCTCTGACGCTGGTGAACGCTCGGGCAAGGATGAGGCGATCATGATATCGGACTCGGAGCCCGACACACCGCAAGCTTCCGCGACTGGATCGATGGAGACATTGCGCGGAGATGCGCACGGGGATCAGTTAGGTAATTGCTCGCCTGCAGATAGCAATCTCACACTGACCGAGTCAACGGCACAGCGATGGAGCGGCACGCGAATGAAGCTCGCCCCTTGCCGCGGGTGAGTTCAACGCTGGTTCCAAACTTAGTAACTTGCTCACACGTCGCGCACAGCCGATCGCAGACTCCACCCCCCATCCTTCTCCTCGGGACACGGTCGACGTCGAAATGTATTCTGGTTCGTATGGTAACTGAAGATCTGTTTCATTGCTCACTACCGGGATGTAGTGGGCCACGGGACGGCGTCCTCGTATCCTCCTGTTGATCGTGCGGCTGCAGGTGGAACAGCCGGGCCGGCACAAACCGCGTCCTCAGCCACGAATGTCGGTGCGGTCGCCCGCCTCCGATCTTTTGCGAATGCGGTTGCTCAACGGAGTTCACCCGCCGCCAACGCTGGGACGCCGGAATCGTCGCAAACGCAGAGAGACCAGGGCGCCGTGCCAGCGATTCACTCACGCGGCCAGTCAGGTAAGCACGGGTTCAACCTGGTTAGGCGACAACCGACCGCTGAACGGGATACAGTTCCGGGATCGCGCGACGCGGACCAGCGTGGTGTGAAGCGTGTCCGAGGCAAGGGCGGGATTGATCTTGGTGTGGCCACCGGCGTGAAGAGGGCCAAATAGCGATGAGCGCGCGTCGATGTATTTTTTACAGAAATAATAATCAAATAGCTCCCTTTTTCCATAAGACGGCCAAGCGATTGCGCAACCCTGCACATGTCGAGCCGAAGGGTCGCCGAAAGCAAGGAGTAAACATGTGTGACATGAATTCCTGCTCGGAGCAATAGCGCCGATCGAGTTGCGGAAAGTTCTGTGGGATTTTGAGTCCGTTTACACGGAGGATACAATGCGCTGCTTCGTGCATGGGCGATTGATCAAACGCGGGTGGAGATGCACGCAAACATATATATTCAATCCAAAACTTTACACATGTCCGCCCTTCCACACCGTGACGTGCGCTCACAGGTCAGCGCCAGTGCATTGAGCTTCACTTCCGCTGCGAGTCGACCGCTTGCAACCGCGCTTCCATCTCAGCCAATGCGACCCGGACTCGCGCGACCTCTGCCTTTGATTCGCCTAGCGCGGCCGTTGTTTCCGCCAGCTGAGTCTCTACAACCTCCGCCCTTGCCACCACGGCGGCTTTGCCGTTCTGTCCAAAACGAACCACACGCATTAATAAATAGCGAGGCAATGCATGACCACGTACCCCACGCCTTGCCTCTGCCCTCGTGCGATACTTCACCCACTCGAGCAAGTAAAGTTCGTACAGCACCTGCGCGCTGTCTGCGGCCGCAATGTGAGGAACGATGGATATGAACCGCGCAAACACGGCTCTGCCCTTGCCACTCTGGAGCAACACGGGAGTTTTCTTGGTGGCGCGGCTCGTGATGTCCCAAATGACGCCCGCGTACCAGTAACACTGGTGCTGGAACAGACTGTACAGCGGACAATGGTTAGAGACGGCGCACGCCATGGCAATGACCTGCTCCATCATTAGATCATCGTCGCCAAAATCCATTCGCTCGAGTTCCTCGTAAGACGTGAAAGTTCGCCACTTGCAGAGGCCCGCAAGATTGTCGGTGGTGGATATGAAGAACATGTCGGCAGCGGGGATAGTGTTCCCGGTGAAAAGCGCAGCGCACACCTCTGAAAAGGGGCGATTTAAGCTACTGTTCGACGAGAAGTCCAGAGGTTTTTGAGGGGGCCTGCGGAGGGCGTCAACAGTGGAGCAGAGGCACGAGGTGAATACGGGCTTACTGCGCAGGTTCCTCCGGCGGGCGCTCGCGTTGGACGTCCTCGATTGTCATGTGGAGTGAACGCTGCTGCGCAGGATCTGGCGATGTCACGACCTCACAGCGAGGGACGCGGTCAAGAAGCAAGACGGTCTGTCGCCGGGGTTCTTTTTTGTCGCGGATGTGGAATGTGAGGAACTCGTGTTGTGCACCAAATTTACACTTGTAGATGCTAGCAGAATAAACCTGAACGTAACCCAAGTGGTCGACTGAGTCCGAGTGTCCAAGAAGCTTGTCTCTCAAGTTTGTGACAGTTTCATAAGATACTTCAGATGTCGACGGCTGGGGCAGGAAAAGAAACGGCGAAGGAGAGTCCGATAGTTGTGGTGGCAGTTCCATGGTAAAGCGTTTTCTAAACCAACGTATGGAGGTCAACATCACACTGACTGGCCGGGTTCCCCCCCCCCCCTCTGGAAGTGCCTCATGGCCAGGACTTCCGCTTTGTCATCGCTTTGTCATCAGGTCCTGGAGTCTAGGTTTGGGCGTTTGCTCATCAGCATGCCACGCAGAGGGTGTCAATGCCATCCATGTGTGGAATACATACATGTAAACACGTGAAGAATCATGTAGTATTAGCTGTAACGATTGCATAACCAAAAGGACCAGAAACGCACCAAAGGTACAGCCCCACTGACTCGGCGAGATTCCTGCGTATCCTAGCTTACATGCTACTCCGTAGGTTGTCTCCAGTGAATCCAACGGCATCCTAACATCTTCTAGAACACACCCTCGGCGTCATCTTGGGCGCGCTGAGCATTGCACGTGACTCATTCAGAGTGTGGCGCCACAGCGGACATCTATTTGTACATACACTTTCTGCAGTATCTCAACGTGACACCGCCTTGCGCGGACCTATGTATACAACAGAGCGGCTGGCCTTGATTCCAACACATTCTATTATCCACTCGACCACGCCACATGTGTCAACAATTGGTAAGATTTTGTGGTTTCTAGTACTCGCACTCCCATTTATTTGTCACAGATATTGAACCATCGTGAATCCCAACTAACCGCTGTGGTGCATTTGAGCGCGCCTGTGTCCACCCGTGTCGGTCATGCCGCCCTACCAGTTTTTCCACTTCAGGCGATGAACGGGCGGCCGTCCCCAGACCTGGCCTTGGACCCAGATGTCCGCAGGGCGGCCGTCGCGAACTACATGCAGCAACTATGGGGTATGCAGACCCACCGGACACCGCAGATTGCTACTGACATTTCCCTAGTTTGGCAAGCCGGTCGTCCGATGAGCAGCGAGGGACTGTAGATAAGTTCAGCGCGTCCAAATGATACGCGCCCCACTTGGTTCAGATAGCCATTCGGTAGTCATCACCCGCACCATGATATTAGAATACCTGCTTCATGAGCGGTTTCATTATATTTATGAACAAAATGACTCTGAAGCCCTAGTGCAAGTAGGGTTTGGTGATTCATCAGTCTACTCGTAAACGTGAGGGCCCAGCGTAGGTGTAAAGAATGGACAGAACCGACCTGAATGAACGGGCGGAACTTGTCCGTTGCGTCCTCTCGCAAATCGCGCCACATGCCAATCTCCTGGCAGCAAAAGGACTGGTACCCCCGATCAAACGAAGCTTCCACGGTACGTTGACGTTGGGCCCACTTTTCCTCCTCAGCGTGGAATGAGAACAGAACGCTGGCCATTTCTCGACGTAGAATTAACACTTCTTCCTCCCAGCGCTGATACCGCGCCCTACCGCGGAACCATTCAACTCTCATAGCTGCGCGCAATGTAAGTAAAGCGGACGCGCGGTAACACCCAAACCTACCCTCATCGTTTTCCACCGAGCTGTCATCCCCTTTGCCGATGTCCATAGACCTAACATTCCAGAACCACGGAAGTTGTCGTCTACCTTCCCCGGTGCTACGATCGGCCTGCAGCATTGACGTTAGCCCAGACAAATGGCTGTCTTCTAGTGGCTGAAGCCAGGCGAGCTCCTCTTTCGTCGCGCCAAGGACACGCAGCGCTGCGCGACAGCTGCGGTATTCCCACACTGCTTCATCGACACGGGCGGTAAGACGAGACACCATCGAGCGGACTCGGGTGTTGTGAACTTCACCACGAATGTTCTTTTCTTTTTGCTGGAGCAGCAGCGCTTTCTGCTGGCTCGTGGTACGGACCCGCGCAAGCGACTGCAAACACTTTGTCTGCCGGCAAAATAATTCCCGAGCCACCAAAGCTTGATTGATGCGCGGAGAATCGGGCTTGCAGAATTGCGGCAGACGACTTGGCAGTGCGAGCTTCGCTGTTTCCGGCTGTCCTGGCGCGGAGGCTTTTCCTATGGACTCGTCAGAGAGCACGTACAGGTTCAGCTGTTCATCGCTCATGAATCGCGCGGCGTCTTGAGTGTGGGCGGTGACCTTCTGCTGAATCATTTCTCGTTGTCATGTAATATCAAGCACTTGAGCAGGCGTCGAGGAAGGACCACACGAAGCGGTCTGTCGGGTGAGCCTATGCCTACAGCACTCATGAATATAGGCGCGCTTGTGCAGGGTGTATGCGTACTGCAGTCTCTCGATCTCGACCCCGTCGAAGATCCACTCATCCGCCGTTAAGGACCACCGACCGCCATTTGAAGTCGATCGCATCGCTTCCGACCCAATTTCGAGGTTCTTTAATTTTGCCAGGCTCTGGGTAACGCTCATGGCTGTATAATACAATGGACTCAGCAGGTGACCAACGGGACGATGAATGGTGCTCACCGGCCTGTGATTTGGCCAAGTATACACTCGTCCATTTGCCGCGCTGAAGCTTTGGGCTTGTATCTAAAGTGGCCCATTCTGCGCGGAGCTTGGGGTCGACACATGCGTCAAAGGCTTCCCACTCGTGTTTTTTCTCCACGCTCATAGAGAGGGCTTCCTTCATTTTGCGCACCAATAGCGATGCTGAAGCGTCCGGGATTCGTACCAGCGTGGATTAGAGGAGGAAAAGGCGAGAGTAAGCTCCCAGTAGATTTTTTCCGCAATTATCTCTCACCAATGCCGATGGTCTTGCGCCAATTCCAGTCTTGGAAGAGGTGGTTTAAGGAATCGACGCGAGATCCAGACCCTTTATTCGCGGTGCTTCCCGACGCTTGGTTCGCATCGGACCACAGACGTTCACAGCCTTCCGCGTCTAGCCTGCCAACACCCACCATATTGTTGAGCGAATACTTCACATAGCAAGCATCGGTATGCCCGGCTAGGTGATATTTGGGAATGCCGCCGACGAAATATGCAGGCTTCGACACAGGGGTAGGAAGCTGTGCCGCGCGAGTCCACCAATGTTGGTACCAATGGCAGAATATGTCGTAGTACAATCCGATGTTGTCGCACCCTTCAGTGACTAAATGGTGGATTACGCTCGCCAAGGCGTAGTCGGTATATGCAAACCTGTCGCGGACTCAGCATATATCAACGCGGGTATTCTGCAACTAACCGTTCACCCTTGAAATAATTGACCACTCCGCCTGGCATATAAAAGGCATGTCTCGCGCAACTACATGCACCAATCCCGGTGACTACCAGGCCTTCGTAGAGCGACCAGGCTCCGATGGCGGCGTTGTGATTGTTGCAGTCGCTTAACTGCAAACAACGAGATTGACCTTAGTGGCTGCCCTCTGAAATAATGAGTCCATGCCTTTGTATTGCAGAACGCATCATCATTGACGCCCGCTAAGTACTGTTCGTAGGCGGCAGTGTCCACGAAATACATCGACGCTTCAGTGAGGCAAATATCATGCTCGTCCTGGGCCCTCTGTCGCTGTACGAGCTGAAAGCTACCGTCATAAGACAGGTGAGATGTGTACAAGAACCTGCTCGGCCAACTATCAATAATAACATTCAACGCGCATTGTGTTAGGCTTGCCAATTGACCGCGGATACATCACTTGCGATATAATTGACGCCCACGCGCGGACAGGCCGGACAGCGTAACGCCAAGTCTTCTCCCCGCGCAGCATTGAATGATCCTGCGCGTTTCTTGGTCTGCAACCACATCCACGCGCGCGAAACACGCATAAATTCCCGATAACGATTAGGCACCGCATTTGTTGAACTGCTGCGTGTAAGTCGAGAGAGGAGAGCGTAGAACCGTCCACCGGACATTTTACACTCCGTCGCTGCGATGTGAAAGCTCTTGAGAACGCTGAAAGTAAATCCGGAGACAGGCCGCTCATCACAACAAGGAAAGATACGCGCGTCCAACAATTGCTGGTAATCGCTCGGTGACCTCTCTCGAGTGGTATTGCACCTGCAGAATGTGACATTTACCCGATGAAAGCCATTCGTGTCGCCTAAAACAATTACGCGCGAGTGGCCAATGGGGCAGGGGTCGCGGTGGTTACCCAACGGGAGTTGTAGACCGAGCTCCAGCAGTGTAGTGCTCTTCAGGGAAGACCCAGCCCACTCGCGGATATGGTGTGAAGGTTGACGTTTATGATGGACGAGTATGCAGGTCTTGCATTCAAAAGGGTGTGCAACGCAATCCCGACAGAGGAATGAGGGAGGGAGTGTACCGCCGCACATACACAGTTCACCGAGTTCTGGAGGCTCGTATTGACGGTAAAGGTGTCGCAGGTATGAAGTTCCATATACGTCGAGCCAGTCGTTCATCATTTCGTTTTGCCCCTGGAACATATTCGTACCCAATGCAGTTGATTTTCTGGCGAAATCAGAGCACACTAACCTTTCCGGACTGAGTGGTACCATGATCGAGCAACACCTGGTCCAGCTCATCGCTGGGGTCTAGATCCAGCTCTAGCTCTTCAGAGGATCGGGCAGGTTCAACCACCTCTTGCGGTGCAACCCAAGCTTCAGCGGTTGGACCTGGGGTGACTCGAGGGTCAAAAGAAAAATCAGGACGCGCGGAACCGGGTGTTGGATCATGCGAAATCACGGCGGCGGGGCGAGAGGTGAATCTCTGCCTCACACCGCTGAAGCCCAAACTCCTATACTTGATGCGTTTTTCGCCCTCGCGCAGGAAGGTTTTGGGCCGGTCAGCAGTGCTTCGCTTGGAACCGGGAGGCATAGCAGCGGAGGCCCAGCGTTGCTGATAGTGACGGGCAGGTTCAAAGAGGTCACTGGGGTCCCACGTGCAATTTATGCATGCATCACCAGTGGTGGCAGCAGGCACAAAGGTTGATATCGTAGCATGCGTAATAGTCTCGACATTTTTAGGCCGGCATGGAGTGAAAAATGAGAAAACTTTAACATATTGATACAATATCTGCAAGTCTAGCTGTAGCCTGATAGCGTAGCATGGCCCTGCAGCGACAGAACCCATCTGCATATCATCCGATCGGGGAGTATCCGCCTTTCCTAGCTAGCTGGATAGCCAGTTCAACCCGATCGCTGCGGACGATGCTCCGTCTAGGGCGTGCCACCGCTAGTGGAGGAGCCTGGGACACGGCACCTCTCTTGTTTGTGCGTTTGCGCTGAGTAACTACATTCATACATTAGTCGGGTGTGCCCAAGTTCCATTGAATCTGCTGACCTGCGCGAACCGGAGAATGCGTGCTTGCGTCAGAGACATCACCCTCATCGCCGGAAAGCTTGGATGGACCAGCTTCCGCGTTGACAGGTTGGTCGCCCAAAGGGGAGAATGTGTTCTCTGGGGAAAATGCACGTGTCAGCCAGCTCGTGCTGGGATAGATAGATAGACCAGCTTGCCGGTTGGCTTGCGCGACGGCACTGCTATAGCCCGGACCGATCGGAAGGAAACCGACCGATTCGCCGCTGGGGACGCTAGGTGTTTGCGCATGCGCTGGCAGATTTGTTTAGCTCAGCCTCAAACTATAAGCCAAAGGTCTTACGGTGGGTCGCCGAACTCGTGACGCTGGAGCATGACTTTCGGTGCGCGAGGATTCTGCTGCGTGTTCCAGAGGGATATGAGCACAACATACGGCAGTTGACTTGTACGTACGAGGTGGGGTGGTGGCATCGCGCAGGGCGGTCATGGTTTGGTCGGCAAGCGCGTCAAAGTCGTCTACCTCAAGCGCTTTCAGCATAACCAAATAAGATAGATGCGATGCAAACCTGAGGATTCCGATGCATCGCTCTTGGATATCACGGATATCGAGGAGTTGAAATTAGGAAGAGTGATGTTTTCAGAGGTGTCTTCAGCCGGATTGGAGTCTTGGTTCTCCCCGGAAGCGAGAGCGGGGCCTATTTGAAGGACGTGCTGATAGCAAGAATGGAGGGCTGCATCGTCCAGCGGAACTGCGTAGGTCTCGGCGCAGACAAGAGGTGCACCGCAGAGCACAGTGCCCTGGCTGAAAGAATGTGCCGCGAGATACACGCATTTCACCTGCTCGTTCCAAGCTTCTGCTCGATCACGGTATGTCTCGCGCAGCCTTTTGCACGTCAACTCCAGATCCCCGCGCAGCCAGTTTATCGTGGCAATGAGCATGCGCCAATGTTGCTCGTGTGCCTCTGCGGCAAAGCAGCGCGCAATCTCAGCAGGCACTGATCGTTTTTTGTCAAGATGTGTCAGCGCGCGCACCAAATGAAACAAGAGCGCAACCATCCAACGGGCCCCCGCCGGACCACCCAACCAGCTGCCGCTTTGCAAGTGACGCATTTGGACGTTGGTTTTGATCCAATGTATCAACGTGACCATCGCATATTGGGGATGCAAATCGTGTTGGACGTTGAAAAGCAACGAATTCGGCCAAATCCTGTCGAACAGATCCTCCAGACGGGCACTCCATAGATCCAGCGGAGCATGCGCGTTGGGGGCAGGGTCCACACAATCGGTTCGCTGCTCACCGGTGAGCTCAGTGAGGAGAATGACGGTGCGCAACTCACATGTGCGACCCCTAGGTTCTCTTGCTCAGCGCACAGTTCCGCCAGCCTGTGTAGGTCGTGCTTTTCGCTGGAGTAATCCCGCAGCATCTTGCGCTGCTTGTCCGTAAAGGGAACAAATGTACCAAAGGTGCGCGCGACCGGTAGATCAGCCCAAGTCTCCGAGCGGAGACCAGCTTTTAATCGGTGCTCTTCGACCTGACTGGCCAGAACTATTGAGCTCGCCGACCACTCGAGGCGAGACTTTGGATGTCGACGCGCGCAGGGTCCGGTGTAGTAGCACAGAACGGAGCCGTCCGCTTTTGTCACCTTGGAGAAATAGAAAACGGGCTTTGAACCGCCCTGGATCTTCTTGTACCATTCGCGCACCTCCAGGCTGACCATGGCGGTAGGGTCTTGAAGTCTTGAAACTGAGGCAGGCAAGCAGCGTTGGTCCAGGTAGCTCCATTTCCCTTGGAGGCAATCCATGGCTATGGCGGTATAAGGCGCTGCTCCTCTCCCTCCGTGCCAAACTGCGGAGAACTGGATGAGAATACCGGTGGCTAAGACATTGCACTTACTCCACAGTTGGTTAAAATACGTTCGAAGGAGCCTGCGCAAACTCAAAACGTCCGCGGTATCCACGTCCCCGACGTCCGGTAGCACTGGCTTGTAGTCGTTGTTGCGATCGGGATAGACCTCAAGCTGAGTCTTGTTCGCACGGAGAGCGTTATACAGCCCTGTTGTGAATCAATCGCGGACACTGAAAGTTTGAAGCGCGGTGTCACTCACCGAGTATATCGGAGATATAGTTTCCAAATTCACCGCGGAATGCCGCGCATATACTTGACGTTGAAAATTCCGCAAGGTTGTCGGAGAAGGCACTACGAGTAATTTAGCATTAGGTTTGTGATGCCACGTCAAACTTACTCCACGACCTTCGGGCCCTCGTCCGCTGAGTTATACATCGCCACCATGTAGATCGCTGCTCCGGTGTGTCGTGACCTACCCAGGGAAGACTCGCTTTTTCTCTAATTTTCAGGACTTAGTCGACGCCGTCCAAGTCAGGTTACGGGTCACGTGACCCGTAACCACCGTAACGTAACACTTACTCCCGGTAAATCTCTCTCTGGTAATGCAGGAGGGGGGAGGGATTAGTCAGCAGCAGTCACATGACCCGTACCAGTCAC
>WSTG01000406.1:0-13266 GCA_019616325.1 Ceratobasidium sp. 394
AGTTGTCAGTTGCCATCGTGAGACCAAACAACTTAGGTAATCACAACAAGGTCACATGACCATGGACTGATCATGTGACCCTAGGATTACGAAGCGGCTCTTATAAGATTTGGAGCCGCGCTAACGTCAGTAGTCACTACACGTGACCCTCCCCACGTATGGCACATGACCCAGTTATGAACTGCGGACTGCGGATACTCATGTATATAAGAAAGCACGAAAGCAAGATGTCGCCCCATCTTGCTTTATCTCGTCTACCACAGTGGCTTGTAAGACATCATTAGAACACACGAATACAGAAAGAGCTTTAGCATTACAAACAACACCAGAACCTCGTAGAGGCACTTATAGAACAGAACGACCACTCCTTGAGCCAAGAACCACGGAATCGGAACAGGTCACGACAAGCACCACCTGAGTCCCAGGAGCTTCTATCTCCCCCGCCTCCCAAAGGATTCAAGCAAACCCAGCTTCCTTTTGCTTCGATTTCATGGCAGGATTGGCTTATGCAGGAGCAGCAATGCAAAAACCAGCTTCAAGAGGAGAAACAATTCCACAATGAGCTCGAGAGGGAGGCAAAAGAGCGGAAGAAATTGCGGGACAGGGAGAAAGCACGACTCAAGAAACAAGGTCAGAGAGCAAGGAAGAAGATGAAAACAGCCCAGGCGACGCTTGAGCCTGTGAGTAACAATACCTTGGCTATATGCGCAATTCTAACAAGCTTGAAGCAGTCCAGTACAGTGTCTGAAGAGTTTTCAGCTGCTGAATCGGTTCAGGGCTCATCAAACATATTCCATGCAGCAAACCACCTTGCTGAAGGTGTCGCTGAGCTCTCCCGGCCTCACCGGCAGTCAAAGAAGAAGCTTAAGCTCGCAAAAGCTTCCAACAATGATCAAATACAGCCAACCAAAGAGAAGGTGTCGAAACGAGTGAACTGGATGAATCCATTCTTATGGTCCATGATCGAGTCGGCAGTTCAGGCTGTAGGCTACCCTTGGAGGCCAGTCGACATCTCCAATCGCCTCAAAACACAACATCCTGAGCTTTTTGCTTGTTTCTCACCACAGCGGATCAGTGACTGGCGTGATCTGAAGATAACCGACCGATTCGTCTGGAAGGAAACAGTCTTAGCGGCTATGGCACTTGGTAATCACCCTCTAGGTCAAGTTGTTAGGCATTCAGTCTTGGTGAGTTCGATTTCCCATATCCAACTAATATTTTGTGTTGATCTACCTTTCTCTTCTCCAGTCCAAATATCCAGAAGTTGTTGATACTATCAAGCGAAAGCTGACACGGTTCCGAGCTCTTGGAATCCCACTGGGCATAACTGGGATTTGTGCTCTCATGATTGCCATTATCAAGAAAGATGCACCCGGTCTCTTCACATGTCATCTCCGTGCCAACAGACTCTTTACATGCAGCTATTCCTTCGTTCGCTCATTCCTGCATAAAGAGTTGAACTGGTCCTTTCGGCGCCCAACTCGAGCTGCACAATATACACCAGCAAATATGGATACTGTGCTTCGGCGTGCATTTCTACGCTTGGCTTGCCTCATTCGGGACGAAAATATACCTGCTTGCTGTATTGTCAATACAGATCAAACTCAAGTCGTCTACAGCCACGGGTGCGAATATACTTGGACTCATCAGGGCGACAAGCAAGTTCCAGTGGTGGGAAAAGATGAGAAACGCGCATACACCCTGGTAATTGGCGTTGCAAACAGTGGACACACACTCCCCTTTCAAGCGATCTATCCTGGCATGACTCGTGCTTCACTACCTCAAGAGTCAGCTCCTGGATACACCAAGGCTCAAAAGCTTGGGATGAAGTTTGAACCATCGCTGACAAAAACATACTGGGCTACACAAGCAACTATGCGCAGCTACGTCACTCAAATCCTAGTCCCATACTTCCAGAGTCAAATTGAGGCTCATGGGCTTCCACAGGATCAGCGCTGTGTCTTTCAGATTGATGCCTGGTCCGTTCACCGATCTGCCGAATTCCGAGATTGGATATCCACAACTTACCCTTGGATTACTCTTCAGTACATCCCTGGAGGATGTACTGGGTATTTCCAAGCATGTGACGTCGCGCTCCAACGTGTAGTAAAGGCTGCCATTCGGCAGCAAGCTTTATCCGACCTTGTAAACGAGACAACCGAGGCGATTGAGGGTGGTGCCGACATGGAAACATTCAAGAACAGTAGTATTCTCAAAACCCTCCGAGATCGCTCGGTTCTATGGATGGTTCAAAGGTACAAGGCCATAAATAAGCCAGAGCTTGTTCGCAAGGTATGTATCCTATTGTTTTCAACTATTAACATACTTAAATGCTCCTTTACAAGGCGTTTTCCTTGTGTGCGGTCCCAAACTCCACGTTCAATCTATCCTATGAGTCATTGACAAGCCATGAAGCACGCAAGGCACTGGTAGCCCTGAAAACCTCCGATCCCGAGTTTCATCATGAACTCATGATGGGGACATCCGATGAACCGGTTGACGGTGCACTTGAGGACCAGCCCAGTGAAGTCGATGAGGAGGTCGAATGCTCGGCGGCTGAGATTGAGGGAGCCTTGATGGCTTCCTCAACCCGATCCGATCTTAACCAAGCTCTTGCCGATTGCGAACCAGAATATGAAAGCGAGGATGACTGTGCTCCGTTGGAGGCTCAGACAAAGAATTTGGCTAAGGTTGTCTCTCGATTGCCTGGGAAGGACTTACAACCGGGGAAAAGCTTAAAGCGAAAGCGGTAAACCAATTTTGATCGGTTTTTGTTGCGGACTCGTATGTAATAGTTATTTCTTTATTTAATTTCCATTTCGGGTATATACATTTATGTGTCCCCCACCGGCGATTCGCAAGGGGACGGGGGACATTTCAAATTGCAACGGTGCGGCGACTTCAGGGGGGACGGGGGACCGCCGCTGTGATCTTGCGCGTACAGTATAGTGTAGTAACTCATGGTCTTGGTACTGCAAACTAGGTCTCGATGAACACGGCTGCATGGGCTGCCTGGTGCCTCACCCCTGCTGGGTCTACACCAATCTACCGTGGCCCCGCTTCCAGGCTGAGTACGTGGTTATATGCGTCATTTGAGACGGCAAAGAGTTGGTTCGTAAAGGATCGCTGGATCTGTCTGCAGATAGGGATCAGCTACATAACGAAAAGACCAAGTTGATTGCTCAAATAACACTCTTTGTAGCAACGAACAACCTATTTGTAAATGAGCAGACGCATATTCTTATCACAATACACCTGGTGTAGTCATTTTGACCGCAGTTTTCGCCAAGAAATATTAATACACGCTATAATACAGCATTGGATCAGGATCGTTGCCAAGAGAGAAAGAAACACAAGACCACTACCCAAACATCTGTCATTGATCTTCCACATCCCTCCCTCTCTTCAGCTTGAATTCGTTCCTCTGACCCCACCAAGATCCAAAGTCCATCAGTTGCTGCCCCAACATGATCACACCCAAAGTCTGGCCAAATGTCCATTTGGACAAATCATCGTGCACGCTTGGATTTCGTTGAACGATTTGCTCGGTCGTGACGATCATGTAGATTAAGAATATTAAACTCGACCCGCCCAGGAACGCAACGCGCGTTTTTCCGCCACCGCCGTTGCCTATTCCAATATCTACGAGGACCAGTTGGCGTGGATCAACAGGAAAAGAAGAGATGCACGCACCTTCCCCATACAATTCTTCGTTCACCGTCTGTTCCACCCTGGCCATCTTGACATCCTGCCCTCCAAACCGTATATAAAGATATGTATCCCCCAACACGTCAAACGCTGCCACCAACGTCAACAAACCCCACGCCGAGAATACGATCAACGCCCAGATCCGCAAGCCATGGTTGGTAGCCGAGATAGAGAGCCCGAGGACGACAAAAACCGTATCGACGTTTGCAGTACAGTTGGCAATACTGGGATCGAGCGAGCGAGGGTAGAGGGTCGTGGGAAAGAGGGTAGATTCGGATGGTGGAGCTGGTTGGAGTCCGAACGTCCAGGGGTTACTCCATACTTGTAGACCCCAATAGCACCAGAAAGACGTAAATAGCAAACTCGCGACTTGAATCGAGAGTCCTAGAGTACGGATCTGTACAGGTTTAGTGTGAAGATGGGTTCCAGACCCGGCGTGGGTACTTACGTATCGATAGTTGACGGTGACAAAAATCGCCATGAGTGTTGTCAACTACGGATGCATCTCGCTTAGGCGTAGGCCTTTCCACGAGTAGCGCGAAGACGTACCATGGTGGATATAATTCCATCGAACAAGCTCAGGCCACCGTGTCTCCATTGTGCGATGCTCGCCGCAATCAAGCTAAATGAGAGCACATATGTATTTCTCGACGTGTCTCGGAACGCGAGGTTGTTGTTTGGCATAAACGAAGACGAGACCTGGCGTGGCCAGTCAGTTTATGAACGTAATTGTGGAGAGTGGAGCAGGGACGCACGATGTTCAAGAGGGTTTGAGTGTATATCGCCACTCTGACCTATTTTGTTCGTCAATTGAGATTCGTGCTATCTAGGGTACGAGACTCACCCCTATCCCCTACAACAAACTTTCAATAAGGAAATGGGTTTTACGCGATTCAAAATCAGAAAAACTCACAGCAATATCTGGGTTCGAGGTTACCAGATTACACATGTCGACCAAATCTGCAGCTGGGCACGTCGCGTTCATAGCAGGTTATCCGAGTCTAGAATAATTTACGTGTATGGGTATCGAGGATAGAGTCAAGTGAAGCAAATGTGTTCGGTTCCAGTGGGTTTATATCTGGAGCACAGATTTGACGAGAAGAAAGGGCGCCTCGTGACAAAGGACAGTTTTGGACAGTTGCCACCCGCCGAAAGAGGAAAAGTTTACTCGAGGGGATTCACCTGGCGAAAGATTCGTGGTTATGTGGTGAACATTACGACTCATTACTAGGCGCGCGAAGGAATCGAAGGAGGAATGCCCAAAATGTGGTGGAGAGAGCTGGGGTTACATAACGACAAGGGCCCTTTCCGGTGGGCCGCCACACATGGCCATGCAGGTCCAAACAAGACCTTCCCCCCTCTCAACCACCACCAGAGGCTACTTACCAAGTCCAACCTTACTATACCTGAACAACTCGGCATCCACATAACTTAACTCCAATGCTTGATTGTACCACGTGAATCGGGTTTGTGCTCGTACCGACACGCAAGACATTGGTGGTCTAGCATCAACGGTTAAAAATGTCTAATAGGTCGAGCAAGTTAATGGATGGATGGTATCATTCAAATATCGAATATACGAATGACTCGTAACACGGATCACCAATAGCTGGTATTATACTTCAGCGATTAGACATGCCTTCCCAGAGCTGAAGCAAAAACGTCGGCACAAACCTGATATTCGGCCTCAGGATGTGGACCCACTCGAGATCATCGAGCCCAAATTCCTTTGCCTTTGTTTTATACGATCGGTCTGCAGCACTTTCGATTCCAGTAATGTTGTTGGCACTCGGCGGGACAAGGAGGAAACGGGACTTGTCCTCGAATTCGATTCCTGCCATCTCACAACCGAGGTCCATCATCAAATCGCCACGCACGTTTGCTTCAACGAGGTACCGCGGCATTTCCACGTCCCCGAGAAGTAATTTTCGAGGACGACCCTGCAGTACCTCGGGGTCGAGCAGATATCCGGCGATAGGCATGGAGCGGGACCTGTTCGTATTGATCAGGATGTTCGGCAAGGTTGTTTATGCGTCTGTGTTGTGCTTACATGGATGTGAGGTAGAATAATGGTAATGCGATAGGGAGTTAGTGGCCGTGCTCTGTTTACCTCTCGTCGCGTGTTTCTTTCCGGCTGTTTGCAGATGTTTGCGCCAATCGAAATTTGGACTCCGAAAACACGCAAGCATCGATTTGGTGGCGAAATGGGGAGCAGATGCTGCATCGAAAATCAAGATAAATAACTGGGTACGCCTCACCGTTTTCGGCGCACATTTCGATATGGAGCTGAACTTGATAGCAGCGGGTTCAAGTGTATGCCGAGCTGGGTCCACTCTATGCGCCGGTATACAACAATTTTATGGTAGCTATCGAACTTTCGCCAGTACGGATAACCCGGATGTGCTCCCAGCATGGATTAAACAAATAATTTCTTCCCAAAATGGGCTTAAACACTCATATCATGCACTATCAGGGGCTTGCGTTTAGCGCCTCCAAACCCCTCCAATTGAAGTGGTACTATGCGCAAAGCTTTCCAAAGGCATTATTAGACCTTTTGCACTGACAGACGTTTACAGTCTAGCATAGTTGTTATACATTCGCACATAGAGCGATCTAAACCTATTATATGGTTGAAACGGCGAGGCTCATGTTTGGGTAGTTTTCAGATAAAACAGTAAGCCTGTGTGCTCATCCGAGTTTCCGGGGTCTGGCTGCGAGTAGGATTTCCACTTGGTCCATGGGCGGCTCCAATCAACCGGTAATACTAAATTAAATGGATTCACGAGTAATTACAAGTTAGTTCAATTTAGTCTATCCTGGTTGAATTGGGGAGTGCAATTGAAAAGCTGGATATTCCGTCGTGTCCAGGATCAGAACCGTCTGTTACGGCTGAGCAGCCTGATGTACGGACTTGGAGTAGCATCTGTGACTCACACGAACTCCCCACTCGGTTGTCATATCGCCGATCGCACGACACATTCACGCATCCTGGACAGAACGGTAACACCCCGCTGGGATACGCCCAACGTCTGGCCGAACGCCCACCGAGACAAATCATCGTACCTGTTGAACGATTTGCTTAAATATGACAATTATGCGGGTCATCGCCCAATCCGGCATCAACAAGCCCCGGTTAACGTGGACGGGAAGGAAATAAAGAGCGGAAGGCACACCTATCTTTCACAGTCTGCTCCGCTCTGTCTATTTTGATATCCTGCCCTCCAAACCGTACGTTGTGCAAGGGGTATCCTGGATTCATCGGCGCCTCGTGCTCCCGACCTTCACCAGCCATAGGTATCCCGTCTCCAACGTTACTCCACGGCTGTTGGCCCTGATAACCACAGAAATACGTAAATAGAAGACTCGCGACTTGGATCGAGATCTAGAGTACGGTTCGGAAGGTTGTTGGCACAAGGATAGGTTCTAGAACTTCCATAGATACTTACGTATCGATAACTGAAGGAAACGTCGCGAGTGCTGTCAACCGCTGATGCACCTCACTTGGGTTGAATGTTTGCTTGCGTATATGGAGAAGCGTACTATGGTAGATATGATTCCGCCGAACAAAATGAGTTCGCCGTGCCATGTACGACGTCCAAGAGTGTTTGGGTGTACATCGCTCTTTGGATCTGTTTCGCTGCTCGATCAATCGAGTTTCGTGCCGTATCAGATGCAAGGATCAGCCCAGTACCCTGCAGCAGATCTTACGGAAGCCGAAACAAGAAAAAGTCAGAGATATCTGGATTGGGGTCACCACGTTCCGGCCGATCTGGTGTTGGGTATGGTGTGTTCATAGTAGGTCGTCTGGGTCTAGAATAGGTTAAGTGTAGGGCGCCGAGGGTTGGGTCAAGTGAATATGTTCGGTTCTCGCAGGTTCATATCTAATGCGCATGGGTTTGACGAAGCGAAAGGACGCCTCGTGTTAAACGGCAGTGTTAGCAGTAGATAGGATTAGACGCTAAGAGAAGAAAAATTGTCGTCTTGCAAGAGACTCATTATTGTGTGGCCAAAACACATCACGCACGAGTGGTTTGGAGGAATATCTAAGATTTGGTGGTGAGAGCCGTGGTCGGTGCCAGGTGGCGGATGACTTTGAATTGAGCCACCGCCACGCATAGCCACATAGGTCCAAACATGACCAACGTCCACATCGTTCCACCCCAACCAGCGGTCAGCGACGAGTTCGGTGCGCTATAAGTAGCACTACAAGTTGCGTCTCGAACCTGCTTCTTGGTTTCAGGTACGGCATGTACAGTAAGGTGGCCGGCCTGTCATCGGGATACTCGTGGGTTAGTTCCATGGTGAGTGGGCGCCTTGTTACGCTATTCTCGTATTCCAATGACTACTCGTACTTGAGAGCTCGGTCTCGCAACTACGTAGCCTAACCTATGAATCACGCGCCTATCGAGTAAGACTCAGACTGGGTATATATAACGTTCTGATGCGAAGGCGCTTGCAAAGCGACATACCAAGATGTACTAGCTCAGCCTCGACTGGCGAGCCCGCCTCGTGGATTGGACGTTGCCTGACTCCATTCTTGTGGCAGGGGCGTGGAGGCGGCTGTGAACTTGTTCGGAAGCCGGCGGAAGGGGCCAAGACAGAACCGCGAACCCAGTGTATCGCATTGATGTGTTGTACGATAAAGTATGTGTTGTGCACACCGCAACCGGCGGAGAACATTCCGGTAACTCGCAGGGAATAAAAAACGAAATAAAAAAAAAGATTACGGGGCAGTGCGGGTGAGCACGGACCAGGTGCAGGGTCCATTTGGCAGTGTTGAAATGGCGCTGCTGGGGCAAGTTGAGCGCAACCCCCACACCACAACACTATCATGAGCGAAATCCGCCGCAAGCTTGTTATCGTCGGAGACGGCGCGTGCGGCAAGACCTGCCTCCTCATCGTCTTTTCCAAGGGCACTTTTCCCGAGGTCTGTCGTCCACCCTCGTCTGGAGCACAAGCTGATGGCGTGATTAGGTGTACGTCCCGACGGTGTTTGAGAACTATGTCGCCGACGTCGAGGTCGATGGCAAGCGCGTCGAGCTCGCGCTGTGGGATACGGCCGGGCAAGAGGGTCAGTCACTGATATCATCAGCGCCCGTGATCGTTGCTTATCCCCCTCTCCCAGACTACGACCGTCTCCGCCCGCTCTCCTACCCCGATTCGCATGTCATCCTCATCTGCTTTGCCGTCGACTCGCCTGATTCGCTCGACAACGTCCAGGAAAAGGTGCGCTAAGGTCGTGTTTGAATCATCGGTGGCTGACTCGATGGGTGCTATAGTGGATCTCCGAGGTTATGCATTTCTGCCAAGGCCTGCCTATAATCCTCGTCGGGTGCAAGAAGGACTTGCGCCGCGACCCCAAGACGATCGAGGAGTTGCGCAAGACCAGTCAGCGCCCTGTCACCCCCGAAGAGGTTCGTCCTTTCTTTTCCACAACTTTCTTTTGCTTAATTGGGATATAGGGCATGGCGGTTGCGCAAAAGATTGGTGCGCGCCACTATCTCGAGTGTTCTGCCAAGTCGGGTGAGGGCGTACGCGAGGTCTTCCAGTACGCGACTCGGGCGGCGCTGATCAGCAGGTCTGTCCCTCCTCCCACCTTCCTCTGACACCCGCTCACACGATTCCACCCATGCAGCCATCGCAAGAAGGGGAACAAGGGGAGCAAGTGTGTCGTCCTCTAACGCACTCGTGATCACGCCACCTACCCACACGCCAAATTCGCCAACGACCGACGCCCCATCCCAACGTCTCGCACGAGCCTCTTTCTTCCCTGTTTCCTTGTCCCCCTTGATTTTTTTTCTCGTCTTGATTCTTGTGTGCAATGTTGAGCGGGAACCGCGGTGGAAGCGGGACAGTCGATCACGAGCTTGGTTTCTGTTGTTCTCTGCTCGAATTACATTTAATGACCATTTCTTTTTTATACAACTAATCGTGAAAGCCCGTGGCTGTCTTGTTGCGTTGAGGGTTGTGACGGTGTTGTGGGCGTTGGCGGCGGGGTGGCTAGGGGTGAGACGTGAGTAGTTTTGATTGGTCGGTTGCTTATCGAGTATTTGTCCCGTTTTGGGCGCTTGTTCGGTCAATTCGGATTTGTCCGTTTTTGGCAAGTATTAGTATCGACGCTTTTGCTGAGTGCGCGCTGTGTGCGGGTGTCAATGCCGAGTATGGTGGGCAGAATAGATTAATAAATTCTATTAGGACTCGCCTCCGCTGGGGTTGTAGCGTTCGATGACCAGAGCTGGTTGTTTGTATGTGTAACACATCCCAGTATTTCTTCCGATGGGGCTCAGACTTGAACAGCAAGCTAAACGAGCAAACCGTGAGTGTCTCAACCAATGATATGTTCTCTGCGCTGGACTTTGATTGAAGCTATCGTATTCTCTAACACATGATCTTATTCTGGACGCCGGGTGTGATGAGAAGGGAACGCGTGGGTGAAACTGTGTTGCTCACCGAATCGAATATGTATTTGGTGTGTTTTGTACAGGACACTATTGTACCCGGGTTGGTGGGTGGCAACGAGGAAAACTGGGCGGGGAACACCTAGGGAACGGTACAGTTGAACCGTTTTTGAACGTGACACAATCTCCGGTTGTCCAGCTTTGCGTCGACGACTTTGAACCCATACAGCTTGACGTTCACGCTGGTATTTTTGATTCCCTTCCTCACACCACACCTGGCTGCGTCCCCGCACCCCTATGTGCTCAGACATGTACATTGGTGACGCATATATATGCGCATATGCATACTCAACTCACAAAGGCGATCAACCTCATACTTGTGCCTTATGATGGTTCACAAATCCATGGTACGTTCGGCTGCCGGGAGCGAAGAACAAACGTCGGATCTAGTCCGTGCCTGGATGCTGTGGTGTGCCAAGCGCATGTGGGCTCCGGCGAAAATGCCCGTGTGCCTGTAAATACACGGACCAGCACGTGAAAGTATTTAAGCTTGCCCCCGTCAACCATATCTATCATGGGTCAAATTCTCAGTTCTCGGAACGTTCAAGAGCCTCTCTCACCTTTTAGGCCCCTTCCTAATGCCTTTGGGACAGCTCATCATTATCTCGGTGGAGACTTGGTTGCGGGTGAGGCTAAACCTGTAAATCCTGTCATTCTTCTCGCACCTCAAAGTCTAATTGTTCTTTTGTTCAGCTCGTCGAACTCGAAATGACGCGACTTTCGGCCGCGCTGCGAGAAAAACCTTCTTGGTGGACCAAGTTTCGAGACGAGGACGTACTTGCCAAGTGGCGCGTTGAAGCAATTCAACAGGCCCAACTTATGAAGGCGTCCCATGTGGATTATGTTCTGAAAGAGTTGGATGGGTACGCGAAGCTCCGTGATGAAGACACTGGAGCAGAGGCACGCCGAATGCACTCCCTTAAGATTGATTGAGCTAACTTCATAGTAGGTGGCTTGCTATGACAAAATATGGCAGTCTGACCGACTTGTCCCATCTGACCTGAAGAAAAAGCTCATTGATGGAGTGTCCAAACTCGAAAACGTACCTGATTCGGAAAAAGACTGGCATCCACGCTCCAACGGCCAAGTTCTTGACCTAGTTCACCCTTCGCTTTATCCAATCGTCTATAACCGAACCTTGGCGTACTCTAACAACACTATGGACCCGCTGAAGCGATACTTGATGCCTATACCACCGCCTCCACTGGGGACTACGTCTGGATTCTGCCCGAAGGATGCAAATTATCATATCTCGAATCGGTTCCAGTGGTTGCCGACGGACTTTGTGGTCTCCGAGGACGGCAAGTCGGTGAAGAGCCTCAGCTATATCAACAACCTTAATCCTGACTTGCATCCTGACCTGCATCATACCATCGAGGAGCTCGTTGCGGCATTCATCCCGCTATTCGAGCGCGTCTTGACAGACTCCATTCTAGAGAACATGGTGATACCCGAGCGCGTGCCAAATACCTATTCGTATAACGAGACGTATGCTCCAGAGCCGGATCGGGATCTTTTTGAAGATGTAGAGCAACATGACCGGGCGTACGCAGAATGGGAGTTGGGACGCCCATATTTCCATCCGGATGTACTGCCGGAAGGGTACCAGCTCGGGAGTCGGGAGCATCGCGAGTTCAGATATACTTTGGCTGGGAAGACGATCCAAGTGATTGTCAAATTGGCGAACATCCATTTGGTAAGCTAGTTGTCCCATCCGGATGGTCCCAGTGTTGATTGAAGGTTATAGACCCCAGAAAAGCCAAGTTATCCAGGCGGGTCGTGGCATATCGAAGGAATGTGGAACGAGGCGATTGCCGCGTCTGGAATATACTACTATGACGAGGAGAATATCTCAGAGAGTCGATTGGCGTTCCGAACTGCTGCTTCTATCCCCATAGCTTATGAGCAAGGTGACGAGCGAGGATGTCGACTGACCTGGGGAGTTGGAGAGTAAGTGGTCCAAAATTAAATAGTCTGTTAAACTGTTACTAAAAGAAGATACAGCGAGGAACCAAGCGTAAACGAGCTTGGATCCGTTCGCACATCGCAAGACAGGACTATCGCCTTTCCGAACATCTACCAGCATCGAGTGTCCCCTTTTGAGCTAAGAGACAAGTCGAAACCAGGGCACCGAAAGATATTAGCGCTGTTTTTGGTCGATCCTGCCATCCAAAGACCGTCTACTACGATCGTTCCACCCCAGCAACAGGGCTGGCGGGTAGACCTTGATCCCGCTCTGGTAGGCGTGATGCTTGGTCGAGTCGAGAGTACCATGACTCGACAAGAGGCCGAGGCGTACAGATTGGAGTTGATGAATGAGCGTACTGCGTTTGTCAAAGCAAACGATGACCACTTTTTCTCTGTTCCATTTTCAATGTGCGAACACTAGTCGGCGTTGAAAGCCAGTTGAAAATAGTAATTTCCGATAAGCGCCCAATTGAGAGCACGTGATATGCATGCTTGCCAATATCAGCGCTTATTCTGTTCACCACCAACTCCTATCAGTGGCTCACTCCGTTGCTTACATCAACACTTCGGTCTGTCTAGCCTCGGTTACTACACTCATATCTACAGCTTAGTTTGACGCTCTCAAATACGGGACTCTTGCTGTTCCCTCGGTGTACTAAAGGAGATTCTTGCCTCAGCGGCCCAACATTATTCGGAGGTTTATACTACACTGAGAGCTACACGGAGTGTATCGGTAGGTTATTGTCCCCTCGGTGTTTCTTGGGCCCCCTTTCCGGCCTTAATCTACGGGATGGCAAGGTGAAGGCTGGAGTGGCAGGCTCACAGCCGCCCCCCCCCCCCCCCTCGTTCCTCGGGCCAAGATTATCAAGCTCCGCGAGTTCAAATGATGACAAGTATGTTCATATCCGCTGCAGGATTCCGACCGGGAGGTACGCTCCAGTTTTCAGGCAATTCTTAACCCGGCCAGTCGCTCCGGCAGACGATGCAGCAACTCAACGAGGAGCGCCAGAGTGGTGCCGCCCCTCGCATACCATGGAAGCTCACGCCCGACGAGCAGAAAAACTACGACCAGATTTTCCGCGCTTGGGATCAGCACAACACCGGTTTTATTACTGGCCAGATGGCGCTTGAA
>WSTG01000407.1:0-18913 GCA_019616325.1 Ceratobasidium sp. 394
ATCAACTATAGCCAGGAAGCACTGCCACTGGTGACAAAAACCTCAGCTTAGATAAGCATATGGTTCATGCTGTATAAGGGTGTGATCAGTGTCGGCAGTTTTTTACGATAGGTTTTGTGGCACACTGTAATCACATGGTTAGTTAATCTCTTAAGGGGACTGGCAGTGATGGCAGTCACGCAAGTTGAACTGCTAAAGTATACCGGAGCTCATTACCACAGTTTAGGTTGGGACTTAGAGCGACTTAGGTCTTAGCGATTGACAGGTCTTACAGTGCTGATTACCAACTTATCAACCAAGGTGAGCCTTAAGGGCTTAATCAAAACAATGCAATTAAAAGATGGGGATGTAAGTAAGGGCGACCCGACAGGGCTTTATATACCCGTCAGTCTGTTTGTACATACAAATAGATCCAGTCTACAGGAACTATACTAAACAGTAAACAAAGTGCATTGGCCAAGTCCAAACATATCCCGAAACCTTGTCTCAAGCGGTCCTTTGGTTTCCTATTGTGCTTGCATGGTGCATACATGTCCTAACATTGCCTCATATTGTGCATAGGGTGTCAGTATGGGTTCCACTGTGCTGGAACACAATGCCAGCACCAAGTGGCAAATGTTTGGGCTTGAGTATGCTAGTGTTCATAGTGTGTCACAAGTCTCCATTCGCTTGATTCCCTGGAAAGATAAGGAGTTCGACCCGATCTGCTGGTTCCTGTGCTTTGATAATGGTACGACTAGAATCAGCATCATCAGTTTCCTTAGTAGGATTTCTTTCCTAGACTGATCAGAGAACCTTAGTGTTGGTGCTTATTTCGTCCAAAGCCAACCCACAAACCTAGGGGCAATTATTTTGGCTGTTTGCCCTAATTCCACAGAAAATAGCATTTCATCTTGGTTGACTCTTCAGAGGGATTCTATGTCTGATCCATTGGTGTTTGTATTGCAAGCTAATATAGACTTGTGTGCAATCACTTGCCAAGTGTAATTACTATTGGGATCTAGGGGATTACAATTGAATGTTGAGATGTTGGATGCAGCGCTGTGTCTCTACTCCATTCTAATACAATTAGGTCATAGAGATGTTGGATGCAGTGTTGTGTCTACTACTCCGTCCTAGACTTCCTTTTTAGTCAAAGTATATACCATATATGGGCAACTCCTATAGCCCCTGAGTCCATTAGAATGCCTTGGGATGTTGCCACAAATGGTCAGAGGACCTCCTAATATAGTAATAACAGCTTAGGGGTCGAGTACTAAATGAGGGGGAGTATGATGCTAGGGGGAGATAGGGGCTGATTCATATCTCCACTGTTTCCTTATCAATTTGGCCACACCATGGTTGAGCATCCCGTAGCAGTGCTCATTTGCTCCCACATCTGCTCGGTTCTGCTGCAACACAGCATCATTGCTGTTTAGTGTGGGGGTTGCCTCCACTCAAATGCTCTTCCAGCAGGATGTGCTGGTCCTGGCAGCCTGCAAGTGCTTTCATTGCACTCAGCAGGTTCAAATACCCCTATACCCACTCCAGACATGCTGGCCAGCACAAGCTACTTGGTGCTCTGGCTGCCATTGCTGTTGCCCAATGGCACCAACTTGCAGTCCATGTGCTGGCACAGCATTGCAAGCAGCACAGCCACAGTTTGCACAGTGGGTGTGGCTCAGGCTGTACTCTGCCCAAGGGCAGGCAGAAGTCATCCAGGCCCTTGGAAGCCCACCCACAGATCACACACTGTCTCCTGGCCAGACTGCCACAAAACCTATCATAAAAACTGTTTGACTGTTTGACCCACAGCTCAATGAATACTGGACCAAACAAGACCAAACAATCATCAAACTGTAGCCAGGAAGCACAGCTGTTGCTGACATGACACTTGGCATACGTATTCATACACCTCATGCTGTGTCATGGTGAGATCAGTGTTGGCAGTTTTTTATGATAGGTGTTGCGGCACATGTATTTCATTGTCTCTGACACATCCTTGTCTGAAATTCTCTAAGAACTGTTGCCATATAAAGTCTTTCATGTGGACTTGTTCTTTGAGAATGACAATGTGTTCACAGCTCTTGTATATCTTGCATCCAAGCACTGCTTCAGGTGACGTTTTAAAGTGAGATGATGTGGGCAGACAATTTAACACTCCACCTGAACCCATGGTGACCAGGGGAATCTGATGAATGTTCCCACATAACATGACATTTATGCCACCAAAAGAAAGATCACCAGTATCAGAGCTATATCCTTGCTTGGCAATACTAATGTTGTGAGATAACTGAGCTAGAAATTCTGTTGACAGCATTGAGTATTCATCAAAGATGAGGTATTGAACATATTGCCACCTTTTCATGAGTTCTTTTTTGGCTTTGTCTGGCAATGTTTGATATTTTCTTCACACCAGGATCCAAGCAATGTGGTGAGTAGTCTGTCCCTTGATCTGTGATGCTGCACAACCTATTTCCTAGTGTTTCCTTTATGAGTCATTCAGACCTTGTGAATGTAGTGCCAGTGTACCTGTAAATGCTGCTTTTACAAGTGTATGTTTAATCCCCAATTGCTTGGACTCCTCAGTCATTGTTTGGATTACTTTTCATTTTCATGTTTCTCCTTGCCCAATCTGGAGCATTCTCAGCTGTGGAGGTTGGATGGAATGGTTGTAATCCTGTGCATTCACCAACTGCATCAAATGCCATTGCACAATGTTGAATGCTCTCTGTTGCTGTGGGCGCAAGTTGGCTGGCAAGATTGGCTCAATTGGCTTTTTGTGTCAGGGTGCCTTATAATAATCCATGTTGTTGGAATTACTATGAGTAGGCTGGTTGGATAGTCAAGGTTTGACAGTACTGATATCATTGGCATGATGTGAATCATGGCCATCTGGGTTGACTGTGGGTTGTGCAGATTGCAAGTCCTTTTCCAGCAGGTTTAACCAACCACACAATGAGCTCATGTCAGCATCCATTGCACAATTGTTGCAGGAATCAACTGCTTCTTGAGGGTGCTCAATAATCCCTCCATTTGCCCTATTCACACAGCTTGTATTCCATGTACTGCATTTCTGTGATCTTCTAACTCATGTTGTACCTTGTCAATCATATCTTGAGTTACATCAAGACTGCTGATGTAGTATGGCCCATTAGGATTTGATTCCAGTTCATCTGTTTCCATGGACTGTTTGTCTTGTGTGTCAACCCCAGCCTCCTTGGATTCATAAGATGGCAATTGCTTTGCCTCGGCTGCAGCTTGTGCTTCATGTCAATGTTCCAGGTTATGGAGAAGATCTACTATATGCATGTCTGCTGTTGCTAAGAACTCTCGTAATGCATTGTTCCATGATTGGTCTGGTCTTTTGAGGTCACTGGGGCATTGCCATGGCTTCAGAAATGTTAATACTGATGCTGCACAGATATTGGATTGCGGAGCATTGCTACACTGTGGAAATCATGGACCAATCATATTTGGTACATGACTGTGTGTTTCTGGATGTACAATGTGTATATGTGTCTGGTAACATGGATGTTTATTGAGGTACATGATTCTTTGACACAATGGCTGTCCACACATGGTAGAATGAGTTGTTGCTATGTCTGAATCATCAATGCATGATGATTCTGCTGTAACTTCAACTGTCGTTGACTTCAGATTTTGTCATGAATTGGGCTGCTTGTATGTATTGACAAAATAGTCAAGTACATTATACGCAGCCACGTCCTCTCCATGATATATATAATCATCCACTTGTGATCTCCAATAGAGGTTTCCAGTCCTGTTGAACTCCAATATGATGTTCTCCATACAGTTCTGGTCCATCAATCAGTTCACATATTACAGTCAATTGCTTCACAATGCAATGTATTGTCATTTTTACCTGTTGTGTATCCTTGTGCTCTGTTAGTGTCTGATTGGAATGAACCTGTGTGACTTCATTTGTTGTTGTCTCTTCAATATCATTGTTCTGTTCATTGGATTGGTCCACTGCACTAGAGAGGTAATAGTTAGTAAAAAATGCCATTATCAAATGGCACAATAAGTTTGCATACATTATTGCATGAAGATTGGTGTATATATGGTGGATATAGGAGACAAAAGTGACCCAAAATATGGTATTAAAATAGTGAGAGCAATAATACTCTCCCCATCCCATTTGATCCACCACAGCCAGTGAGGCTGATATCTCTTATTCCCAATTACACACATTGACAGATCAAAGGATAAGATTGCTTTGGTGTTCTTTGAGGTCCTTTGTAGTGGGATCTTCAGGATAATGATTTGTTAAGCATTCCACAAGCAGGCTAGCAACATTGTGGGATCTTCCCTCCGCCTGTGTCATGTATTTGGTAATGTAGTACCCCAAGTGCATTGTTTTGTCACTGTGTAGCAGAAACTTGATATCCTAGTTGCACTTGATTGTTTGGGCTATTGCCAAGTGGTAGCTGCTTAAAAATGCTAAGGTATATTTTGTGTGATAAGTACCATCAGCATCAACAGAGTCTCAATTGCATAACTCCCATGGCACCCACTGCTTGCAGCTCACTTTCCCATTTTTGTCATGCCTTAAACACTTTCTAAACCCACATTTGTGAATCTGTTTGGCACAGACAATGTGACCTTCCAGGCCCCTTGGCTGAGCTCTGACTTCTGGAGCTGGAACATTCAGGTTCAGACACCGTGAATAAGCAATTTCAGCATCCATTGGAGTTGCTTTGACCTCCTCTGGAGTTGTGAAATGGGGCACACAGGATCATACATTTGCTTTCAAATATGCAGTAACTTTTGCTTGGAACTCTGTGGTATGTAGCATTTCCTTGAGTTGGTGAGGTGGTGCTGTATCATGCAACCAGATTAACATATGCAGGTGTAGAGTGCTGCGACCTTGGTATTCTACCATTCCAAAGTAGGCCTTGACTCAGCCTAGTACGCCAGCTCATGAATGAATGAGTGTTTTGGTGGATGAGATACCAAATAGTTTTTCAAGTATAAGCAGGATCGTAAAATTGCAGAATTTAGCAGCTGTGAATGGATTGCTGGTGATGTTTTGGGAACAATGGATGCTGCTTGGTCCTGCAGTCCTGATCAACTTGTCCATGTCAATCTCTTTGCACAGAAATACTTGTGCTATCAGATTGTGTCAATTGTCTGGATCAATTGTCAACCAGACGGTTGGCTGATGGAAGTACATCACCACAGATGATATCTGACTTCATAATTGTATGCAAGCAGGTGCTTGCTTGAGGGATCTGGTTCCAGGTGTATGCGCTGTGTTACTGTGCACACCTGGGAAAGGATACTCTTACGAGGATTCACCAGTTGACGTAGGCAAATTGACCTCTTTGAGGTGTATGATAATTCCTATAACTAGTCGCCTAGGATAGGAGAAGACAGGGCCAGAAGCTCTTAAGTATATAGTCATGAGCCTTGTTAGAGGCGAAGTGTGTCCTATACGCTAAGAGTTAGAGATAAGAGTACCAAGATCGATTAAGAACTCAGTATATAGATACATTAGTAGACTGAACACTAATCACATGGTTAGTCACTCTCTTAAGGGGACTGGCAGCGATGGCAGTCACGCAAGTTGAACCGCTAAAGTATACCAGAGCTCATTACCACAGTTTAGGTTGGGACTTAGAGCGACTTAGGTCTTAGCGATTGACAGGTCTTACAGTGCTGATTACCGACTTATCAACCAAGGCAAGCCTCAAGGGCTTAATCAAAACAATGCGAATAACAGATGGGGGTGTAAGTAAAAGATGCATTAAACAGTTGACCGACAGGGCCTTATATACCCGTCGGTCTGTTTGTACGTACAAATAGATCCAGTCTACAGGAACTATACTAAACAGTAAACAAAGAGCGCAGGCCAAGTCCAAACATATCCCGAAACCTTGTCTCATCCAGTCCTTCGGTTTCCTATTGTGCGCACACGGCGCATACATGTCCTAGCATTGCCTAATATTGTGCGCAGAGTGTCAGTATAGGTTCCACTATGCTGGCGCATAAGGTTAGTATCAGGTGGCTAATGTTTGGGCTTGAGTATGCTTGCGTCCGCAGTGTGTCACAAGTCTCCGTTCTCTTGGTTCCTTAGAAGGATAACGAGTTTGACCCGATCCGCTGGTTCCCGAGCTTAGGTAAGGGTATGGCTGAAATCAGCGTCATCGGTTTCCTTAGTAGGATTTCTTTATCAGAGTGATCAGAGATGACCCAAAAAGGTGTCCTATTAGTGGGTTTGAACCGTTGACCCATATAGGTGGATAGGCATATGAACTACCATTTGGGAGTAGTTAATAAGGCTTTTTGGTCTAACCGTTGGTGAATCACTCCAGTGAGGGGCTCTCCTGGGCATCCTAGTAGAGGTATTGCAAGCAGATTCCGACTTGTGTGCACTCTTCCACTAACCTGAAGAACAGATTGTGTATACCCATAGCTTCAGTATTTAGTGCTAGTCTGGACCGTCTAACAACTGGGTTGGATAGTTCTTTCGAGTTGCCATTGTAGCTTTTGTCTTAGTTCTTGAAGACAATAGTTATTTAACGGTTTACTCCTGACTCCTGTGTCATGTGACCAAGGGACTTAACTTTTTATCTAGCCGTTAAGATGTCTTGGGATGTCGCCACAAATGGTCAGAGGACCTCCTAATATAGTAATGACAGCTTAGGGGTTGAGTACTAAGCGAGGGGGAATATGACGCTAGGGGGAGATAGGGGCTGATCCATATCTCCACTGTTTCCTTATTGATTTGGCTCGGGAAAAATACTATAAATATAAGAAAAATTCCCTCATCTTATCTAAGCCAATATCTATCCTAAGTTAGGTTAGGATAAGTCAGAATTAACTTAAAGTCTTAGTGAAGACTTAAAGTTGTAGGATGTATGCATTACATAACAGTACTGCTTTGTAGGTCTCGGAGGGTCCTCCCAATGTTTGGGCTGCTTTTCCCTTAATCACGCCTTTTTCATTTCCTTTGTTGCTTTGTGTGGCATAGAGAATTGTTAAGACCCACTAGTTCTCTGGATCTAGTGGCTAACAGTGGCTCTCCATGGGGTTTACTGTCTGTAGTCTTGTTAGGTTTACTGTGTATTTATTGTGTATTATGTACTATATACTAGTGGGTCTTGGCGTGGTGGACAGGATAAAGCGAACTGAGATGCTCAGTTCACTCTGTGCTACTTATTTACTATGATGGCTGCAATGAGTCACCTCTGTCCACAGTCCACAGCAATAGTAAGGTCACATGTAGCATTGATGGCCTATGAGGTGTCACCAAGACAGTCACGTGTGTTTGTTTATTGGTCACGTGTGGTCGCTCCTAGGGTTGTTGCGGCTCCAAATCTTATAGGAGCCACTTAGGGTCCAAGGGTCACATGATCGCTTAGTCACTCACTCCTCGCTCCTGCATTACATGGGAGAGATATTGCAGGAGTGACTTACATAAGCCTAGTAACCATCGTAAGTGCCAAGGTCACATGACGCTAGAGGTTATTTGAATTCCTCTGGGTAAAGTGTAGTAGATATACAATAAACCCCTTATTGTTAGTCATGACCAGAACAAGTCATGACATTATTCCCCCTTTTGTGCAGGTCTGGAGGAGTCTGGAGAGCGCTTATATCACCACCTGGGGTCTTGGTGAGCATCAGGTGTATGCACTGTGTTAATGTGCCTCCTTGTTTGTTTTGAGGTTCTACAGTATACCCGCTCATTCATTTCTATGGGAATACAAAAAAGGGGTCATTCCCCGCATATACCCATTCCATGTTCTTTTCAACCCATGCCTTCCCCTCCTCTCCTTCGATGTCCGACCAGCATTTGCTAATTGACGCCCGACTGTTACCCAGGATGACTGTCGGGCGCACCTTCATTGCCTTCACATGCTTATACCGCCCTGTGAAGTTGGTTTTGTACTGGCTGAGCACCTTCAGCGAGTACTTCCCGTTTGTATGGACCATGTTGTCCAAGATCCAGATGTTGGTGTCCTCGGATAGTGCACCGACATTCCAGACGTTGCACATCCGGCTGTGTGTGCCTTTTGACGTTGCATAGGCCATCTTCCCAGTCCCGGTCGCCCCCTCAATGACCAGAATGCGGTGCTGCATCCCTGCTGCCTTGCAGGGCACTTCCTGTTCAAACCAACGGTCCGCCGCCTTGATATGTGCTTGGTACTCCAGGGAGTCTAGTGCTACTGGTATCGCGGGGAGGAGACCGGCGTCCTCCTTGCAAGCATAGTCCACGTATGCCCGGACCGAGTTCCAGGCTGTTGTCATTTGTAACGGCCAGAGGCGCTTGTACCTCTGGTAGTACTCCTCCTTGGAGTCGGCTGCGACTATCTGCTCACTGTCTTCCAAGTCCGCCTATTGTGGCATGTTTGTAGTTAGTGATAGGGTAAGGGATGAGTTGGATAGGAGGGCGTACTTGCATACAGGAACGTTTCCCTCCTTTTCCTTTAACAAGGATCCCTTCCTGGGCCTCCTCAGTCAGCTCTCCAACCATGAAATCCTCTATGTCCTCCCTGTGTTCCCCTACCACCTTCCATAGATAATGGAAGGCTGTGCAGGTCAAGCATCCACCTGGCCCATCCTGTAGGTCATTCTGCGCCACGTTGGGGCGGTTCCCCTCGAAGTCCCAGAACCTTGCATTCTGGGTGTTCCACCCCCCTTTCCAGTCAATGCTGATTGACAGTGCGTGGATGTGGAGCAGCCGTTCGGGGTTGAAAGTCAGTTCCCTGGGGTCGTGTCGTTCGACTATGGCCAGGGTCCACCAGTGGTTTGGCCTTCCCTGGCAGAAGGCCTTGTATTGAGCTACGAGGCCCTGTGTTGGTTCCTCCTGTAGGGCGCTCCAGGTGAAGAGTACCACCCAGGATTGGACATAGAAGGCGGGGGCCCTCGGGCAGGGGATGGCATTTTGTGTTGGCCCACCAGACTCTGGATCCGTAAGCGTAGGGAATCTTGAACTTGGCCATGGGTGTAAGCTTAGAGCCAAGGGCGTGGGAGATGGCGAGCGCAACCTTGGCGTCGCGTTGCCAGTGTCTCTCAACCCACAACCCTCTGTTGACCCAGTTGCATAGGAAGACACTGCCATTGCTGCCATGGGCAGCAGGGCTAGCAGGGTGCATACAGGTACTCTTGGCTTATTTCTGATCACCCTCTTCTCATTATGTATCTTTTGTCAGTTTGTTTACCTCTCACGTGATGTTTATTCTAACCACGTGATGACGCATCTCCAAGGGGTGCCCTCCCTTCGCTCGTCGTGTCGCCCTGATCCTTGCTGGTGCTTGGGGGCTCCACTTCCTCGACTCCGGTCGGTGCCCCCTCTCTGACCCCTCCGGTACAATGAGATAGGCGGGGTCATGTGACTTGGTGAGTCACGTGATGTTATGCCATTTGTGCTTGTATCCCTCAGGGCATCACGTGGTCTCTTATGGTCATGTGATGTTATGGTGTTTGGTCATGTTGGTCACCCATTGGCCTGTGGGTATATATATACGGGGTGTCTGATATCTTCCTGATCTGCACTCCTTTTTTTTGTTATGCATACCATCACTCTTAACTACGACCCTCTTGACTGTACTTGTTGGTCACTCCCCAATGGGGAGTATTGTGCCTATTGCAAGGCAGTTTGCGATGTGGCCCTCAAGGATTATGAGGGGAAGGTTGGGGATTGGGCGGTCTTCTCTTTTACAAGTGAGTTAGTCCTCCTTCATGTTACCCTCTTGGTTTGCTGATTGCTATATAGGGGTCAATTACCTGGCCATGGAGATCGAGGAGGCCGGCAGCCTATCAGGCCGCTCTGGCCGAGTTCTTTGAGGAGGGAAGGGCGCCTACTCCTATTCCAGTGTCTCCCCCTCCTTCCCAGGCACCCTCCCCGTCCCAGAACTATTTGGAGGATCTTGGGGAGGAAGCTCCTTGGTTGCAGAAGAAGGGGAGGACAGTTAGGGGAAAGGGCAAAACTGTGCGCCCTAAGCCCTATGACTGCGTTTCCAAGAAGTCGGGTTCCTTCAAATGTAATAAGAAGTAGAATTTAAGGGCTTTCTATTGCATGGTCTTGTGTTTGGGAGAGGAATTGATATGGGGCTACTTAATTCGTTCGCCCTTCTGGTGTTTCCAGAGGGGGCGGCATGTCCAAGAAATTGTTTAGGGCCTTTTCCACACTGTCCCTGATCTCCTCCTCCTTTTCCCACTCCTCCCAGTCCACCAGGGTGGAGCTGGCCTCTGCTGTGTCTGTTGGGGCTGGGTCAACTAGGGATAGGGACGACATGCAGAGCTCGACCGATCTGTTGTCGGAGGTCCCCTTCCTGATGTCTAGCCAGGCCATGAAATCTGTCAGGGTGGCTCCCTTGTTAGCCACCAGCTCGTACATTTCTTTGTCCATCACTGCTTCTAACTGCCCCCAATAACAGCTGGGCAAAGAATTTTAGGGTCTCATGGTAGACCCTATTCCAAATCTCCTCCTCGGCCACCCAATCCAGGGTTTCCTGTTTGATTGGGGGGCCTCATTCTGTCCTTCTTTGTTTGACCACCCTTACTACAGCATCTATGTTAGCACCCATCAGGTTTAGTTATGTACATTGGTGTGTGTTTCATGGCACTCTTTGACCTCGGGGGTCTCGAGTGGCACCATTCGAGCAAGCCTTTCTTTGGGTCCAGGTAGGCCCAGTCCCCTACCCAGTTGGCTTCGCAGCGTTCCTTCTTGGGACTATAGCCTAGGGTTACCCCTGGCATTAGTCTCCTAGCATACCTTTGTGCTTCCTCTAAGTCGTCATGGGTGGTTCTAACCCTGGACATGAGGTGGGGTAGCGTGATCGGGGCACCCTGGCTAGTGCCCATGGATGGTCCCAGGATGTGGTAGCAGTTGGCAGGCATTGTATTGCGGATTTTTGGTTGATAGTGGTACGGGAGGGTAGCCTTGTCAACTTTGATTTTGTAGGCTGTTCCACTCTCCATTTATACCCACCCTCTACGTTGTTTGTTCTTCTTTGTGTTGCCTGCCGAGTCATTCTTGGATGACTCCACCTGCCCTGGCATTGGTGCGTTGGGCTCCCTGCTGCGCAAGTCCTCCAGCAAGTCATCCATGTCAGTGAATTTCTTGGCTCACTCTTCAGTGTCTTCAATCGGGTCATATCCTTCCCATCTTACTCTGTAGAAGAGTTTCCCTTTTTTCCATTTCCAGGATACAATGTGGTTGATCTGCCATTTCTCTTCTCCTTCCTTTGTCTTGATTGGTGGTGGCCGAATTTGTCATCTCTGGAAGGTTTTATCTTCCTTATATTTGGTCAGCAGGCTAATGTGGAAGACATTGCGGACCCTCATCGTGTCGGACAGTTTGAGCCAGTAAGCATGGGAGGATATTTTTTTGATAATCTCGAAGGGACCACCCTTCTTATTGTCTAGCTTTTTGGATGGTCACTGTGAAGTTATGTTTGTTAGTAGGAGCCATACCCGGTCCCCTACTTCGAGTTCTCGTCCAGATGGTTCCTTTGATCTGTGGAGGTTCATGGCTGCCAGAGCTTCTTCCCAGATTTTCTTCATTTTGTTTGCTATTGATTTGGTGGCCAGTAGTGTTTGGTCTTCGTTCTCTTCTTCCTTTGGAGGTCACAGTGAGTAGACGCCCACCTAAACCCAGGTGGGTAGCACACCAGAGGTTAGGCGGGTGCACCACCTGAATGAGGTGGGTGCAACACATGAGTCAAGTGCCACACCCACTTGCCACTTTTTGTCCACTCCACCCACCTAAGTTAGGTGGGTCTTTTTTCCTGTGTTCCGCACTTGTTTTTTCATGTTTTGCCACCTACTTTTAGGTGGTATGAACTTTGAGCCCTGTCGGACCGACAGGGTTCAATTTACAGATTGTTATATTTTTTTTTAAAATGTTATGTATTCAAAGTCAAGTCAAGGCAAACCTTATTGCACAACTCATTGTTAAACTTAATTCTCATGTTTCTTAAAAACTTGATTCACACATCATTAAAACCAACTTCAACTCCTGCATTCAATAAGCACCAACAAATCTATCATTTGAACTCAACGCTTAGGACAAAGAAAACAAAAAAGAAGAGAACACTCGAAAAGAAAACATTTCAAACTCAATCATTCAGTACAGACTTGTAAACCACATTCTTCAAAACAGGTTCAGCAGAATTGTTAAAAATACGAATCCGAGAAGCAGAAGTGCAACGTGACAGAGCAACATACAATTGACCATGGGAAAACACAGCACGCTCAAAGTCCAATCCCACATATTTCACAGACTGCCCTTGGGACTTATTGATGGTCATGGCAAAGGCTAATCGGACTGGGAATTGACGATGCTCCAGCACAAAGCCAAAGTCAGACTCTTCAGATGAGAGTGTGATCCGGGGAAGAAACACAGTGTTACCTATTGGTGGACCCCATTAATACATGTTCATGATCTTATTTGAAACATACTCACTGGCTCCAGTACCATTCAAGAGTTTAACTTGTAATACCCTTTGCCCCATATTGACTACCACTGCCCCTGTTCCATTACAAACCCCCTGAGCGGGAGACAGGTTGCACAGGATCATGATTGGGCATCCCTGTTTAAGCTCCAGCTTGGCCACCGGAATGCTTGCACAGTTTAAAGAGTTCAGGAACTCAGGTGCCAGTGCAGCAGTCTCCTCGTTGTTGACTCCTTCTTCCATGCGAACCTTGTCAGAGCTGTGATACGTCTTCATATCCTGCTGAGTGGGAGCAGGGAACTTTGCCAAGATTTTTTGGTTGAGTGTTAGAACATCATCATTTTGCCCTGTCAAGATGGTGCATTCCTTGAGGTATTCTTCCGTCGCATGGCCAGGCACAGATATCTTTGGATATACTGCATCAATGAGGTTGGCCTGTGATGGGACATGCATGTGTGGGTTGAGTTTGACTGGCCCAGAATGCCCCTCCTCAAAAGTTCTTCCTTCTCCAACCTCCAGAAGAAATTCTGCAAACTGAGCTGCATCTGGATCTCCCTGTAACCGCATGTTCTTGGTTAATCGTAGCTTGGTCATATGTGGCCAGAGCACAGAGCACTTCAGGCAGGGCCCAATAATGTCTTCAGGCTTGCCATGACGAATGACTGGAAGTATTTGTTGGAAGTCCCCACCAAAGACAACAGTAATACCCCCAAAGAGATGGCCTGGCTTGGAGCATATGTCTTGGCAGGTACAGTCAAAGGCTTCTGCACAAAATCTGTTCTGCATGGGCACTTCATCCCAAATAATTAGTTTAGTCCGCTGGATGAGTTTCCCTAGATCTGAATTTTTGTTGATAGAGCAAGTGCTAGTCTCGTGAATATTGACTGGGATTTTGAACCTAGAGTGCGATGTTCGATCACCTGGGAGCAGTAGTGCAGCAATGCCTGAGGAAGCAACACAGAGAACTATGTGACCTTCAGAGCGTAGTTTGTAACAGAGTGATTAGTAGAGGAAGGTTTTGCCTGTTCTGGCAGGCCCATCAAGGAAGAATGTCTGGCCTCTAGACACAGTGAGTAGACACCCACCTAAATCCAGGTGGGTAGTGCACCAAAGGTTAGGTGGGTGCACTAACTGAATTAGGTGGGCGCGACACTTGAGTCAAGTGCCACACTCACTTGCCACTTTTTTTCCACTCCGCCCACCGAACTTAGGTGGGTCTTTTTTTCCTACATTCCACACTCGTTTTTTCATGGTTTACCACCTAATTTTAGGTGATGTTCTTAGGTAGTTATCCCGCTTAAAACAAGTATCCAGTACATTAGTTTTTGTATCAATTTAAGTGCATACAACATCTACTTCTGCGTGTCTGCTTCCGCCTTACACACCTAATCTGTACATAGTATCCACCCCCATTTCAGCCCAGGTATAAGCATGTTTGATGTGACACATGTGGTGAGTGAAATAAACACAGGAAGTCGAGGGAAAGCGAGGCGAGAGAGAAAGATGGGAGAGCAAGACAAGAAAGCGACGGGGTATAAGACCAATGGGGGTTATGTCATGACCTGCATGTATGACGACTAAGTGCCAGATAGCTTAGCACTCAACACCACTAGATTAAAGGAGTTAATTAGGTAATTGTAGTATTTTATCCGAAGTCATCTGATTGACTTTACCGATCACATGACTTTGGCGCTTACGGTGGTTACCGCCACTTACGTAACTCACTCCTGCAATATCTCTCCCATGTAATGCAGGAGCGAGGAGCAAGTGACTAAGCACGTAGTCACATGACCCTAGGATTAAGCACGGCTCTTATAAGATTCGGAGCCGCAAAACAAGCGAGAAGTACACATACCTGACTAATAAACCAACACGCACGTGACCATCTTAGTGATGCCTAATTGACCACTGACGCTACACATGACCTTGTTATTGCTGCGGACTGCGGATCAGAATGACTCACACCCATAAGGGTATATAAGTAGGAGTAAGGCGAACTGAGGCCCTCAGTTAGCCTTATCTTGTCCACCACACCGAGACCGACTAGTACATAGCACGTAAACCCAATAAATACACGATAAATACATAGACACCACAGACGGTAAAGAGAACAGCGAGCCACCGTTAGCCACTAGATCAGAGAACTAGCGGGTCATAACAGGTTACCAACGCCATGCGCCCCAGCCTGAGTCCAAGAGCTTCCTCGGTGGCCTCTTTGCCCTCAACACACGCCCAGGCAAAGAAAGCGGCCCTGCACAGCCACACTCACCACTTGTCCTTGTCCTTGTCGCGTCCCACCCCATGCCGCGCCGACACGGTCACTGTCTCGTCTGCGGGTGTCAGGATGCCAACAGGCAACCAGCCCAAGGTCTCGTATGGCGCTGAAGGGGCCAAGTACCTCGTCATCCCACCCCGCTGCTCAAACAGCCGCTCGCACCCACGCCAGATTATTGTGACCCACTCACCCTCGCCCCGCTGCCAAAACTCAAGCATGAGCACAACCCGCATCTAGACCCACTCGCCCTGCACTGCTCCAACTCGAGCTCCCAGCACCCGATGAGCCCGCCCCGAGACCACGTGCCCAAGGTTATTGGAAACCCAGAGCTTATGAAACAGTACGAAAATTCCCAGCATAATGATGCACGATGGGTTGAGTCTGTCGTTGATTCTGTTAGTGGACAGACTCGATGGAGCACCAAGCACACCACAACCCAGTAAACCACTCCTCGACCCTCGCATAAATCCTCTGCACTGTATACCGACGACATGCCAGAGCCCACAATCGCCGTGCCACATGTACCAATCGCAAAGAACCACCGGGTTGGCGCGTTGATGGTGGCGGGGATGATCGGCTTGGCACGCATTGTTGGCGGGGTGCGTGCGTTGGTTGGCAGTGAGGGTGGAGAATGAAAGGTTAATGTTCATTTGGGGTTCCAAATTGGGGGTTAGCTTACCTCGTGCCACATGTGACAAGTGATCAACAGACAGGTCAAGGTGAGCATAAATCGGTTATCCAGGTGAAAACAAGGTCTATGAACTGACTTTATTATTGCCTAGACATGGTTGAGAGGGGGGAAATCGAGAGTGGTAGTGGACGGCAGCGGGTGGTTGTGGTTGAGAATAAGTCGAGACAAAACTGGGATAAGAGGCTAATTGCCAATTACGAGATCACGTGAGTGTCTCGCCACACAATCCCAAGTCCACTCACGTCAACCTCCACTAATGAATACCTCACACTGCGACATGAAAGTGCAGCTTTTGTGGTGAATGTCACTCGTGTACTTGTTATTGCCATCTGCGGGGGCTGTCCGACATTCATTTTTGCGCTCGCGCTCCCTTCAAATCCTGATTTCAACATCCATGAACCCTATAGGCTGCACATCCTCGCCCACCTTACCAAAGCCAAGGGTGCCGGCAGTGATGCTACAACTGGTTTTTTTTATACACCCAACTCAGGCATTCGTTCATCCTCGATGTGACCATCATCGAGAACGCTGTGGGACAGGTCGAGACGCAAGGGGAAAAGACCTCGGATGAGTGGGTCATAGTAGACCACAACAACTCGCTGTCTCGGGCAGTTTTTCATCAAGAGAAGCAAGGGTTTGAGGAAGGTAGTTAAGTGTAGTACCCACCTAAATATATGCGCTTTTATTTTATTTTTCGCCCCAAGGTGTTGGGCCCACCTAAGTTTAGGTGTACACCTAAAGAGCAAGTGGGCACCTAAAAAACTACTGACACGTTTAGGTACCCAACCCACCTATGGTTTGACCTTAGGTGTGCTACCCACCTAAACTTAGGTGGGTAGTAATTCACTGTGTAGACTTGATAGTTGATTCATATATTTAGTCAAAGGCAATGCACTATTGAGGATTGAGTTGAGCTTCAAGATGCTCTGCTTCGCCTAGTGGTATGGCAGCCCTAAGCAGGTTCTGCTCAATAATGAGATGGTTCTGTTCCTCGTACTGCTACCAATTATGCGTGCAAGTGTCAAGCTGAACACGCTCCATTGTAGACCCAGCCTCTTCAACCATCTGCTGTATGAGGTAGAGGCCATAGTCGTAGACCAAATCATCCGTCAGGTCAGCAGGTGCCCAATCCTGCTGCTGAATTCGGTATTGCAAGTCGTCACATAGATGATGCCTGTAGTCAGCCCAGACCTTTGTTGGGTCACTTGGAGAGCAGAAAGTGAGAATGATCACAAAGAGCTTCCGCAGTTGATGGCCAGTTTGCATGACAGATGCCTTGGTAAGGCATGCCGTCCACTCCCCATCACCGTCTGTGAGACCACGGGCAACACAACAGGCTCTGTCTGTGTCATAGAGTTGCCCATTGAACCTCCGCATGTCCTTGAAGCAGGTGGGCGCCTTGACAACAGTAAGCAGGAGTTGGAAGAAGTACTTTGGGCCTTGGTTTGGTGGGACAAAGTACATGCACCCAATAGCCCCTCCAATGTGTGGTGAATTTGCATCGTATTTATCGTACCCTCGCTTGGCCACCCTAAGGTTCCACTTCCGTCCATCCCTATCCCAGGCAAACTTTGAAGGGATCTCTTGGTACACCATGTTATTGGCTATTGCGCGAATGCGTAGGTCATCGTGGCTATTGAGTTTGAAGAAAGCTGTAAGAGTTGTGTCCTTGCGGTTGGCCAAAATGTCTTCCAGCTGCTGATTGGCCCTAAATGCCATGGGCTCCATATCTTGAAGGTGAATCTGGAGACGATAGATATTTGGAAACTCTCGTTGAAGTGCAAGTCCCAAGATACGCCAGAAGGCTGCATGAGGAGAAACCCAATGCCCATCAAGGTATATCTTGATTTCATCCCAATGCTGTGGCCTGGAGCTCTGGGCTGTATAATTTCCACTGACACCTGGTCACGACCTTTGAACACGTATTTGAAAATGTACTTGATTGCGTTGATCCCAGAGCAAGTCTTGACGTTAATGTGACAACTATAATGGCGTGAGAGGCATGGATTGTAAGGAACAACACTGCGGTTGTCAAGCACCACCTCTTGGCCAGAATAGACCTTGGTGAAGCTCCTCCCATCATTTCACCGACGATACTGGGGATACGAATTGTGAACCAAAACAGTGTTGGCAGACCAAGGCTTTAGGGGCCAGTAGCCTTTGGTGCAAGTCTGTTTTTCAGCATCCCAGCAAGGAGACGTGGGAAAATTTGGGCCACATGGGCCATGGAGCATAGTACTGGTCACGGTCTCATAGAGAAGATTGTCGGCAGGATCTGGTAGTTTGGCTGAAATAACATCATCCACGTCTTCTGGAGTAAGAATATGAGACGCTTTTTCGACCCAGACCAACAGATGCATGTGTGGCAGACCCCGCTTTTGAAACTCGATAGTGTAGACATATGCTATACAGCAGCCAAACACATGATTCTTGGTAATGTCATCGAGTAGAGCACGCTGTTTGAGTTCAAAGATGCGGTTGGCCAAATCTGGCTGATCAGCAGGAGTCTGCCCAGGGAGTAAGGCGTTGGTGATTTCTGGCCAGTTGGGGTTGGCAGTCATGGTAACAAAGAATTGAGGTGGACCAAGTAATCGTGCTAGAGCCATGGTGTCTTGATATGACTCTGCCATTTGACGGGCACCCCCATAGTATGATGATGGCAGTATGGTGCCTACATCAGCACCATGCTCAAGATTATCTGGGATTAGCACATCCCTGAGACCATGGTATAGCTCCCTTCTGATGGTCTCTTGGTGAGTCTGGAACCAAATTAGGTGGCTCTGGTCTATAACCGCCCAAATATCCACCAACAGTTGGAGGAAGAGGCACCTGCCACGGAATATAGTGCCAAAGTGCATCTGAGGCCCCGGTGTTTGACTTGTTGAAGTTATTGTCTCTCGAGGGAATAGGATATAGGCATAGTACTCAAGCTCAGAAACAGTAGTTCTTCTGCCATCAGGTCCATCAGCAGCTAGACGGAACCCAGGTACCCATTGGCCTCCTTGGTAAGGTATATGACACTGGAAACCATGTTCGCCAAAGGGATAGAACAGTGGATATTGAAGACATGCGTATGCAGGATTCCAACTGTCAATGCACTGCAAACCACCACCTCGGAGGTAAACTGTAAGGTCTCGCTGAGCATTTGTAATTGTCTCTCCAGGGAATATGAGGGCCAGTTCATCACCTGTTGGCCAATTATAGTGCCGGGGATCAAGTGTGCGGCCTTGACAAATCACCATTTTGACCCGCTGGATGTTTTGGCCAGCAGCTTGCTCCAGCATCCGTTTGTAGACTGCAGCATAGTGATGGTTTGTGTGTATGATTCCACTGAGCTCCCCCATCAAGACTCAATCACACTCAGCATTTGCCGGGTGATTTGCTCAGAAGTGTGCGGCCTCTTCATGGGAGTTGTAAATGTAAAGTTGGGCATAGGAAGGTGCAAATGGAATTTCAGGCAATGCCAGTCCGCTTTGGTGATATACCTCTCCACCAATCTTATACAGCCAGGGCCCAGGTCCAGGAGGCTGAGGAGCCTGACGT
>WSTG01000409.1:0-16376 GCA_019616325.1 Ceratobasidium sp. 394
CGTGGCTTATTGAGCATGGCGAGCGGCACCGATACTACTGAAGCAAGGTCCTTGGCCCGGGGTGGGCCACTACTAGTAAACAATCAAATGTCTCTCGGCACGACTAGGACATTTTGAGCGGGATAATATGCATTCAAAGTCCACAAATTTAATGAATCGTTCATAAATACAGGTATTTCAGCCCGCGGGAAATATTAGAGGTTGGAACGGCGTTCAGAAATGATCGTGGTTAAAACGTTGGAACAGGTAGGAAGTGCTCGTTTGCTGCCCTTTGCTCAGCGTTGGTATCCTAAACAGAGTATGAACATCGACACGCAAAACGAACACAACCTCTAGCGCACCTTGAAAGCAGCGATTCCGACCAAGACCCCCAAACCGAAATAAACAAACGAAATCAAGAGCCAGATTACACCCCAAACTAGCGTCCAAAGTGAGACGAGGGCCTGTCGATAATTTCAAGAAACGCACCTTGGGGAGGGCAGCATCCAAACTGCTTTGCAAAGACCGTCGCATCACTCGTATTGACTTTGCGGGAGATCGTGTCGTCAACAATATCCCACAAGGCATACATACAGTTCATGACACCAATGAACAACACCTAAACGACACGACACAAGATCAGGTCCAGGGTAACCCGCGCAGATATCAAACACTTACCAAGTAACGCAAAGCAACTCCCCCCGCAATAAACCAGAAAGCCACAATCAGTACAGTCATCCCAGCAATCAGCGCCCACGTCAACCAGTTCTTCCGCGCCCACCACAAAGTAAACAAGAAAAACGCAGCTCTGCACCCCATAATCAACTCAGCACCGAGCAATACCAGCGCTACCCCAATACTCACAATACCAAACACGCAACCTTGGATGCGCTCGTATCGAACCCACAAGCGATGAGGCATGCCCCGATAAAGCAAGAGCCAGTGTATCCAGCGGGCAACGTGATTATAGGTAGACCGCCACTCATCCGCGTGGCGCCGCCTTCGTCGGCTGCATAGAGCAGATGAGATGAGGAGGTTCGTCGGTGAGTCCCGTCATGAAATCATGCGCCCAAAGGCTAGTACTCACGATCCAGCTCGATGGAATGTATTTTGGCGCAAGTGAGTACGCCCGCGAACGCATGGCTCATCTCATGGAACCCAACGGTCAAAAGTCTAAAGGGAATAAATTAGAACCAATATCCAGAGCGCACACTCCATCACACTGGGTGGGACACCTACTTGAACGGGTAGACTGCGAGTGACGAGCACGAGATATTCAGTCACGGCGTGAGTATAGCGAGCACCGCCAGAGTCGACGAGCCTCAACTCACTTATCCAGCTCAGAAAAGGTATATGCCTATCTCGTCGGAACCGCCCAACACAGCCCAGCGCCGCACCACATGAACGCCAGAGAGCGCAGCGAGTAATTGACAGGTAGCGCTGAATCAGCAACTCCCACCATGCCGCGCGATGAGCCAGTTTCAAAGACGTACCAGAGCAGTCCAATGACAATCACATACACTCCAGCGATGATTAGAGTGACTCGCTGAGTATCGTTTGGGGTGAGCCTCGTCTTGATGTCCATCCGTTTAGCAAACTCGTGAGTCAATTCCCCGTGGAATCTCTGAACAAGCCCGCTGGACTCGATCACGGCTGGCATGTCGGTTCGGTTTGTCGTCGAAAGGTGCCGTAGACTTGTCGTGGGCGAGCTGTGACCAGTAGTAACGAGGCGAAGACAATATGTATGCCAAGCTTTCTAGTTGCGCAGTCAATGTGTACAGCCTACAGCCTCGCACCCCAGAATCAAATGGTAGTCAGCGCCAGGAAGACCGAGAAGCAAAAGACAGGGGCTAGCTGCGCGTCACGTGATTATGACGTAACTCGCGTGAACCCCGTAAACGCCTCATTGTCGCTCAAGGTCATGAGCACACCTTGCCTTGGTGGACGCTCAGCGAAATGTGCGCGATATTAATCGATGGTCGCGGGAGCTCGTCTGGGAGAGAAAGTACATCCACGAACCTGTACGCCCAGCTGATTTACTTGAGCGTTTTCTGCCCGTGTGTACCGCATATTCCCACTGGATATTCCGGCCAACGGTGTGCGCTGGCTCAATAGTGTATAGGTGCGAATTATGACACTCAATTTACTCCCACAGATCTTAAGAAGTAATACTATACGCAGCTGCAAATGTGACACGGGTCGGCAGCCGGGTTACGTTCGTTCGCTTGGCACTCTCCAATGCGTATTCCGCCTCCTAAACCCGGACATGCACCAGAGAAGCTTCCCCTATATATCTAGGTACAAGCCCCTTGAGCAGGGTCACCAAAATGACATCACTCCAATAGGCCCAAATAGCTCATACATTGTGCCCTTTCCACCTCGCATATTGTCACTGGAGTACTCATCCTAAGTAACACTTTACAATTTCTTGTAAACACCTCACACAAACCACATTTACCCCTATTCCCACCGATCATGCATACACCCCTATCCTAAATCTCACAAATCACAAGCCCAATCTGACATCCCATCCAAAATAAGCAACTTTTCTCCGACTGCAAAATCTCATCACGGCTCAAGAACGCGCCCCGCTCACCCCATCAAACACGTACCTAATTACATTATGTATTCCCAATGGGCGAGGCATGTAGGCGTGGGTAACGAGAGTTCTCGTACTAGTGGCTCGATAGGGGCCGAGCAATGCGCCAATTTTGCACCGAGTGGCCAAGCGTGACAGACTGTTCGCGTACAGGACCCCAGGCTCACCGTTCGCCCTTGACCACTTGCTCATCATCGATCCACAGGCGAAATGCGGGGGATGTTGAAAAGACACCCTGTCTGAAACTTCTCAACGCATGACAGTTGCATGTTTCAGCCCTTCTTATCGGTCTCGTTGCCCTATCTGGAACGGCGGTAGCACAAGGTGCAAGTTCACGGTGAGAAGTGTGCATACGATTCGACAAATTGGAAGAGAGAATCAAAAACGAGACTTCAAGTGAATAATACACTACGTAAATGATACACATTGCGCCTGGGCTGAAAAACAAATCCCACACAGACGGTCCGCGCACCCGAGAGTCTACGAACAGTAGTTGGAAGCATAGTCTTGGGTAGAGAGAAGAGAGACAGGACACTTGTTAGGACATACAAACTAGGACTAACAGACATGAACCCCGGCAGCCATATAAAACCGAAAAAAATTGCCGCAGAGACCGAAAATAAAAACGATGCGAGTTGAAGCGACAGCGTACGGGTATGCAAAAGTTGCAGAGAAAACGAGAAAAATGTCGCCAAGTGAACCAAATAGATGCCGAGAGTCAATCGCCCTTTTAGATAAGCACCGATGGCTTAGGCGTGATGCCTGCTGATCTTCTCGATGCCCGCAGACAGCGCCGTCTTGCGCTTTTGGTTCTAAACACGGGAATGACATCAGCATATATTCGGCCGAACATAAAGGCACCGTCGCCCGCACCGCACACGCGGCACGTGAAACGAGGAAATCGTAGTTAAATGAGATGATCGCTCACCTCTTCCTCTTCGTCCTCTTCTTCATCGCGGCCCGTTGTACTCGACGAGCCTTCGGCGTCTTCGTCATCACTGCTGCTCGATCGGCGCGAAGAACCACTACTACGTTCTGGGCTAGTCTCGGGGCTCATCGCTACACTATTGCCAAGCACGGTATCCGGGCGGCCGCGGTGGGCAGGGACCGTGATAACTGTGGAAACGTGGCGCTCGGGAGTAACCGTCGCTCCAGAATCTTGACGCGATGGCGGATGGGGGACGTTTCGGGTGGCTTGCGTGCGCGGGGGAGACAGCGGGGTAGAATTGGTACGTGACGGTGGCTGGGATGGGCCGGGAGAAGCCATGGTCGGGCTGTGAGTGTCTCTGGTGGGCGTCTTGGGTTCGGTAACAGTCTCTGCCGGTTCAGCATGGATGGTGGGCGTGGATTTGGTCGTTTCAGTCGAAGCACGGGGCTCAGCACTGGACTCGGTGGGCTCCTCAGCGGCCTTGTTTGCTGCCTCGGCTGCCGCGGCCTCTTCAGCGGCCTTTTTCTCCCGTTCCTCACGCTCACGCTTTTCCCTGCGTTTGCGGATCCAGGTCATGCCGCTACCATCGTCATCGTCGTCGCCTCCTCCAACCGCGCTCGAGCTCGACTGAAGCTTGCCGTATTCGCCAGAGGAGCCGACGCTACCCATGCCGCCATAGCCCCACTCGGAGAACTCGGGCTCCATCGAAGGCTGAGGCTGGAGTCGCTCCTTGGCTCGTTTAGCACCATAGACCCGGCCGTTGAGCATGCGCTGTGGTCGTTGGACGGAACCAGAGCCGTCGGACGTGGTCTGCATCATGGGGGCACCAAAAGAGCCATAGTTGGGGGTGGCGGGGTGGCTACGACTAGAAAACTCGGGGCGAAGAGGTGAAGACATACGGCGGGAGACCGAGTTGTCAGACGTGTACCCCGACAACTCGCCGCTCCAAGATTCGCGGGAAGATGGTCGGAAGAGACCAAGACCAGGGACAGGGATACCGCCGATGGTGCCATTAGAGTCTGCGGTAGGAAGCGAAGCCGTCGAAGTCCGCTTGGATGATGAGCCCTTCATGCCAAAAATCCTGAGCAATGAGTTTCGCTTCTCTTTTTTGCGGGCCACCTGGCTCTGGGTGTCGGTTTCGGTGCTCGCGGTGGACGCACCCGAGTCAGTCATGAGCGAGTCGGTGCGGTCGAGAGTGATCGACGTGCCGGCTCCGGGCGACTGGACCGGAAAAGAAGTGGCGTCTGCGGGGTAGGAAGACGAACAAGGTAATTCGGCACCGTCTTCGTCGACCATGACGTCCCGGCGGGGCTCGGGAAGCGGCGCAAAGCGAATCTTGCGCGAGCCGAGTGATGCACTGCGGTCTACGGGGGCAGAGTCGGGGGTGAGCGAAGCCGAGAGCGGCGAGGGCGAGCGAGGGGTGTAGGTGCCCGGCCAGAGTCCCGACATGGACGACGAGGCGGACATGGGCGACGTTAGGCGGGCTGCATTCATAAGAATGCCGCCACGGGGCGACGTTGGCGCAAAGGCAGGGTTGGGCGGGATGAGGAGCGAGTTTGGGCGATGGGGCTGGTAGGACGGCGACAAAATCAGCGGGGCTTCAGTCGCCATTGTGGACAGCGAGCTCGGGACGAAAAGTCAAGATGACGTGCGGTTGGAGAGCTCCGACGGTTCGGAAGCAGGAATGTATTTAACGGGCACGGTGGGTGTGGGGTGGAGCACAGTTGGCTGGGCGAGTCGAAGTCGAGGCTGGCCGGCAACAGAGGTGGTGGGAGAGCGTTGTACATTGCTCACTTTATTGTATCCCGTGAATCTGAATCCACATCCGGGGTCCCCGTCGTCCGCTTGGCGTTGACGGACCCTCTCTCGTACTGTGACTGTCACGTCACGCTCTCGTCAGCCTCCCTGCACAACGTACACGTCTGCCAATGGACACGTTTATTTGTATGCGCAACTATTCCCAGACCATCCCGCCCGCTAGCTTCCAGCGTTTTCCGAGAAAAAAAAATCCACCTCGGAAAAACCTAAAACACAAATTAGCTTGCCACAACTTTAGCTTTGCAACCACCCTGATACATCAGCCACCTCGGACCAAGGTCAACAACACCCCGCATGTCGCCTACCCGCCACAACGACCCGCCCGTAAAGTCCCGGCGAATGTCGTCCACCGTTTAATGTTCTGAAATTCATGGCCTAATTTCATGGTCTATTTCAGCACTGCCCAGCGATACGCGGTCATGTGGGCCCCGCAGCGCGCAGTCATCCGACTCATCTGAATGCTGTCCGCGGCCGCGTCACGCGCACTCGCCGCCGAAAACCACGGCATACACGTTAGCTCTTTGTCAGACACATTCAGGCGCCCTCCAGTCTGTGCAATACATTCGTTTGCTCGGTGTCACACATATTTGGAGCTCCACCGATCGATTTCCCACCACAAACCTTCGTCTTGTTCCTCATCTGCAAGCGAGGGGTTGAAAAAGAAGACCGAAGCGGCTATTCGAGTCAGTGAGCGAGCATGGTGATTCACGTTGGAGGTGCCGCTGTTGCGCATGTTCGCCTCGACATGTCGCTGCGTCGCTGGCAGATATCGCGCGACGCATGTACCTGACACTCCTGGATGTGCATACAACCGTCGGGCAATCGACTCCTATCATCCGCTCCATGGAAGGACCTACGCGCGCACATGACCTGCGATCATTTCGCTCGTCTCCACACGCACAAATCCCGCCGCTGGCCAAGCAAGGGCGGGAGCAGATATCTTCTGCTGTGCTATTACGGGATGTAATGACACGCTCCGCCGTCACACTGCGCTGGTCTCCGAGGTCCTAGCACAAGGACTGGCTAGACAATTCGGCTATTGGTGGTCTATACGTAGTCTATCAGTGCCAAGTATAATGACGGCCGCGTGTTGGCCGTACTATCCCTGTCCGTACCTTCCAAGATCAATACACTGTCAATCGAATAAGCCGCCCCTTTCACGTCCAGTACCCCTGCAGCGGCAAATCCTTTAGGGGCTCTTTAAAGAGGCACACCCATCAGCTCTGATGAACGGAGCTGGGGTCGCCAGGTTAGTGACCATTCTGTTCATTGCTCCGGCCTCGACGTCCAAGTAAAACCCCCAGCCAACGGCGTATCCATCTCAGAATTAGGAAGATGACCTCAAGATCAAGATTCAGAGCCGAATCACATATCTATACCTCGCCCAAAAACGGCATATGACGTGAACAACGGCGAGCGGAGACGCGTGCCCACGGGTCCGCAATGACACTATTTCCTGTCCCCCATCTACACGCCGCAGGACCCGACAGGAAAATAGCGCACCAGGCACTGGCTGGGGCACCCCAATCCATCAAAGCCTAGAGCGTAGCAAATGCTACCACGGCACGAAAAGGGGCGCCGTGACCGTCCAGCCTAGCCCCCCTCCTCCCAGGTGTGACACCCTAAATCGTCGCCAAGCGATCAGATGGACAGCGAGCAGCGAACGACGGCCGAGCGCGCCCAATCACGGGACGCGCATACGGTGTCCGCCAGTCGAGGTCCGCTTCAGGGATTGCGTCGCGGCCGCAGCTTGTGGGGCCTATGACGACTCTAGCACCCACAGAGACGGGGCCTGCCTACCATTCGAGGTACTACCACAACATAATGCGCTATAGGGTCCCCCGCAACAAGGTGTAATTACGACAAAGAAGGGCAATCCGCCGGCGCGGGGTGAGACAACGGCGTACCTCATCCCCCTGGCGGAACCTGGTCTGTTTCCAAACACGCAGAGGTGTCTGGACCGTTCGTTTATTCCGTGATAGTCGACGCAATACATGATGCAAGCACTCGAGTCGCGTAGATCCGGCGGTTGAAGTGAGGGTGAAAATAACATTATCGCTGAGACGCGTTCGAGCTCCTGTTCGTCGGTCCAAGATCTGAGATGGCTTTGCGCCCTTGTCGTCATTACTGCGGAAAGCAGAGCCGTTGCCGCAACACTTTTACCAACGTAGAGTCGCGATTATGATGCTGATTCTGCTCAGTTAGATACAGAAGGCAACAGGCGGGCGGCTGGTCAACAGCGATGTAGATACTGTTTCAGCGCAAGTTTCCAGAAACCATAGGTGGGCGCCTGACGAGCACGAGGCATGTTGTGGAGGCGCGCAAGACGCGAATGAGTCAATTATCGACGGATCAATGCACGTGACTGCGAGAGGCCATCGATGGCTTGTTCTAATCTACAACCACGATGCCCTCTATCCAGCTCAGCACCAATGTCAAGGTAGGGTAACGCGTTACTTGGAGCACCCTTGGACCTAAACCTTGACCCAGCCTCGTGACGAAGCTCACGAAAAGGAGCTAGTACTAGAGCTCTCCAAGGTACGCATGTATCAACCACAATACAGTCCCGGTCCCGGGTAAACCAATGTGTAGTTCTGCGCAGAACTCCTTTCAAAGCCGGAAAAGTACATATCCGTCGAGTTTAAATACGTCCCTACTTTGACGTTTGCGGGCACGTTCGATCCAGCCTTCCTGATGACCATCGTGAGCACCGCCATAGTTCTACCGCCAACTTTCGTCCGCGCGCATTCTGAATCGAACGCACACCCAGACCTCACTTGGGAACATCAACCCCGAGGCAAATGACAGGTACAGCAAGGCTTTGTTCGAACATATTAACAAGAGGCTTAATGTCTCTGGCGATCGAGGCTACATGTATGCACCCTGGTACACGAGCTTGTTGGAGCTGGACTGACGCCCCTGTTTCTTCAGTACGTTCTACGATCCTGGATTGGCATACCTCGGGTAAGTAGTCGTGGATCCCGTAAAGGAGACCGATGTCTCAATCAGATTGCCGAATAGACACACCGGTACGACGTTTGCGACAATCTTTGGAAGCAAGTAAAGGAAAGTTGGCAGTGTGCCGCTACATTGTGTTCCAGAATCCGCAGAAACATCCAGTACAAAAACAATTATCCAATGTGTATATCAAGTGTGAGCAGGTGCGAGGACAGAAAAAGTTATGTAACAGAAATAAGGTAGTGACCGTGTTGGGAATACAATGGTTAGGAGAACAGTATGCGTATCGATATCCAGGGCCGATCCAGACTCAATCAATGTCCTATAGCTGGGAGATAGAAGCAAAAGGGTAAGATGGCAAAGACACAGATATCAAAAACAAAGCTATTCTTCATCGCTATCGCATGGTAGCTTGACGAGCTTAATCTCCTCGAGGTCTTCTTGAACCAAAGGATCCTCGCTATCGTCGTAATCCTCGTCATCGGCTGGATTTGATTGGGCTGCGAATCCGTCGCCGAATTCGATGAATACGGCGTCGCCATCCGCAAGGTAGGCCGGCACGCAGGTCATCCAATCCTCGAGCCGTTCGCCCTTGCGAACAAGATGAAATTCGACCTTCGGAAGGCGCCTGGGGTCTAGGGCGAAGTTGGCGACCAAGGCTGAGCGGATTTCGCCGACAGTCACATCGTAGGGGACGTCACACACGAGCAAATTGAAGTCGATGCCCACTGGGACCCCAGCAGAGTAACGAGGTAGAAGATCGAACGCGATGGATGGAACCCACTCGTGTCGAGGCTTGTCTAGACGTCGGCGAAAATGGCAAGTCAATCGATAGGAACCTTCCTGCGCGGCTATATTCGAAATAGACACTTACCGAAGCTAAGAATACCATATCCGTAATAAGACTCGTCGCGATTTTCCATTTCCCAAGCGATCGCGGGTACGTCCCCAGCGTGCTCATCCGAAGAGATCGGTGGAGTGGGCGCTCGCGTGGTTAGCTCCCCCGGGGCCCCGGTGGGCTCGAAGAACGATGCACTCGCGTTGGACCGATGGCGTCGATTGCGGGGAACGGCATCGAGCGCGATCGGTTTGAGAGGCAGCAGCGGGGACGTACATCGGGGGCTAAGCGTGGTCACGAGCGGCGAATCTGCACGTGATGGCTTGAGCGATTCGGCCGGCGATGGCGAGGGCGGTGTTGACGTCGACAAGTCGAGATTAGATACACCCAGGCGTAGCTGCAGGCGTTGGCGCTTCCTGATGGGCGATCCAGTATCGATATTGGCGTTCGGGCATGGATCCACGTTCTCATCGTCTTCGGCCAGGATAGGACGCTCTGATAGGCTATCAGCAATTTGTCATGTGTTGATGTACGTGTGTCCGACGTACTCTTGCGAGACTTGCGAGCAGATACGGGCGTGAGAGGGGCGCTCTTGGGCACGAATTGTACCCAGAGCTCAGACTTGTTGGGCAGAGTCTCAAGGCCGTTGCCGCAGAGTAGCTCATCATCGTGGATGAAACGGATACTGTAGTCACGCGGAGGCTCAAAGGCTTCCATGCACTTGCTTCGCAGGCCCTGTTGGCAGCAGTCAGTGCTGTTTCGTAAAATAGTGAAGATTGCGACGCTACCTTGATTGATTCGGGGAAATCCAACCACAACCAATAGGATTCATCTGTCGCCTCGCCTTCGAGGCCAAGTTTCTTGACGTGAATCCGTCGTCCGAGCATGGGAACAGCAGAAGAAACGGCGGCCATCGTGGGAATGAAAGATGGGGGCGAACTTCAAACAAGCGGGGGCTTATGGGAGAGAAATGAAACAAAACTGAAACAGCAACGAGAGGTATATCGAGTCGACAAGAACAAGAAAACACAACCAGTGATAACTCGCGCCGGCGCGTTCAAAGACAACCAAGAGGGGGGCGTTGCTAGCAAGATGCGTGCGACGGCCAAGCTCTAAGCTGCTTATGTACGATTTGGGCGGGTGGCGGTCCAAGCACCAGGTCTTTGTTGAACAAGGAGAATGGGAGCCTAATTTCGCGTGGGGTGACGATGAAAGTAGCTCGGAAGACTGAGATGCGGGGGTCTCAGCGGTTGACTAAGAGCAGGTTCAGTGTTTTGAGGTTTCTGCTTTCTCGCGCACTAGCTGCGAAGGGGCGGAGGTTGAAGGTTGAAGGAGAGGAGAAGCATGAGGATGGGGCTGTGCCACAGGCTATTGGATATGTTGCCTCGCGGCGTTGCTAGATCGGATCAAGATTGTATGCGTGCCCCGCCGATACACTGCCCAAATCAGGCTTGTTTTCTCGAGCCATCACCTCGAACCAAGTCGTGCGGAAAATAGGAGACTAACTTTAGCCCCAAATATTCGAGCATGTCTATGAAGTCTCCTGAAGCTCACGAAATTGCGGCAGGGTGCGGTGATCTTGCACTCTGCCACGATGAAGACACGTTGAATTTTGAATATATGTGGCTAAAAAGTTTGAAGTCTGGACCTACACACAAATTCTACCCACCAAGTCTGTTCTCAAACTGCCCAAGCTCGACCTGCGCAACGGATGATCATCGTGGGTAAACGCAATGACATTTATGATATAGGTGGCGTGTGGAGCTACGATGGGACGATATGCTTTCGGTCCCTAAAGTCGGTATTAGCCTTGCGATAGACTTTTGGTCTTGAAATGATCGACTAGCCACCCAATGGATTTCAAACACGATCAATCTTGAACCTTTGTCAGCCCAGCGCTTATCCCAATGATTACCACCACCCATTCGACGAACCAAAAACCGAGTCGAGGCTAGTATGCAAAGTGTCGCCGAATTATCGACCGTGCATATCAGTTCAAAGTTGAGCCGCGACAGTCTCCCGCAACAGCAGCATCTACGCCGCTTTTTGAGAGTATTTGGTAAAATGTGAGTCAACGAAAAATAATCGCGTTGGCGTCTCACAGCTCTTCCCGGCAGTATAGCACTACACGAATGGTCGTCGGACGAATTTGGTGACCACCGTCCTAACAATGCGTTGATAATGTTCGAGACGCCTTCTATGGCTCAGGAAACTTTGGCAAGCTCGGCTCGCCAGGCTCCAGATTCCTTTTGGACTACTCAGTCGTTAATCGCGCGCCCACTCACGCCCGAGTTTCGGAAAGTTTTCGACAAGGAAATCAACTCGAAACGGTACCTCAGCCAGCTAAAAGGTATTTCTGTCGCGTATACAACGAGTTTATCCCATCTTCCTACTCGATTAACTTGGGTCATTTCTTTGCAGATTCTAACTCGGCTCCAGTGACCTCGCCGAGCTCACGACGCACGCCAGACCGGCCACGATCACAAAGACAATCTCCATCACTACGCTCGACACGTACCTACCCCGAACCTTCCCAGGCCGAGCCGCCTATGAAAAAGTTACGCAGGGCGAGCCCCTACGCCGACCTCACCGCCTCTGGTGAGTTGTATGCTTATCGGTCGTAATGTTCCCGATCTAAAATGGATTATAGGATCCAACCAAGCTAGTAGCAGCAAGCACGCACTGGACTCCATCCTCACCAAATCGTCTGCAGGGAGTCCGATTCCCCCGTCCACTGAATGGATGCAGGCGCGAATCGAGCTGTTGGAAACCCAACTGAGCGCATCCAACGCGGCCCGAGACGTCGCGGTCTCCGAACAAGCAATCATGCTCCGATCATACGAGGCGGAACAGGAGGCCCGACTCAAGGCGTTGGCTCAGAAGAGTGCCGCCGATGCCGCCCTATCACGCGCAAAGGCCGAACAAGCACGGTTACTCGAAGAGCTCGATAAACAACAACATCGAGAGTCTTCGGAGAAACTGCGTAGCCAGCTGGAGAGCGTGGAGGCCATGTTATCGGAGGTTAGGAATTCTACCGAGGAGCGGGAGGCGCTGCTTAAACGCCGAGAGTTTGAGCTCGAGGAGGCGCGGGATGATGCTCATAAACTGAGGATCAAGCTCACCCAAATGGAGGAAGGTGGATCTGCGCCAGATGCTCTACTTCAAGAGGCACGCGATCAAGTCGAAAGTCTCAACAAGCAACTCGAAGATGCACAAGAGGAGCTCGAAGAGACCCAAAAGGCCCTAGAAAAGGCTCGAATGAAGTATTCGAACGAAAAGGGCAAGCACAAGGCCACGAAGGAGAAACTGGCTGAATGCAAGGCGAGACTAAGGTCGAATTCCACAATATCCGAACAATTGAGGGATTCGGCTCCCGCAGCCTTGGAAGGCCTGAAAGCAGTTATTTCTGCCATGGGTCTACCACCTATAAAAGATCTCGACCAAACTCTGACGCCCAAGACGGAGTCGGAATGAGTCATTTCCCCCTGACCTGTGAGTAAGCCTTTTACCTGCTTAAGGGAGGAACTTATAGGTTCGATAGAAATTGTGTGGACTATTTACGTCGTTTATGGTTCAACTTTGCGATTTGCTTTCAATCAACACTTGTTTACACCTCGCCTCGGACAAGTTCTTCAGTATCGACCTTTATAGGCACCCTGGCTTGCAATGCCCAGTGTGGGCCTGGCGAACAGATCATGTTCCGGCTTGGCCGTCTCGTCGATACTGGAGTCACTGCTTTACAGTAGAACACTCGCCATGCGGTAGCCCCAAGCTCATGAACGAATGGACATGGCAGGGCGTACTTTTGGGTTCCCGTCCTGCCATCACCTTCGGGGTTACGTTATTGCAAGCTCTGCTCGGGACACTGTCATATCTGGGAGTGGACTTCCAGAGGCAGGAATCGGATAGGATTGGAAGTACACACTCATGAACTGATGCTACTTGGCATCGAACCAAGCTACAAGTTTCTGAATTCATTCAACTCGTGTCCAATGTACGCACATTCCCCGATCTCATATAAAAATTTCGTAAATTAGTTCGGGCCGATGTGAAGTTGTATGCGATCCTGTGCTAAGCGCCGACCTGAATCGGAATGAGCAATCATGGCCGGCGGCGAAACTTGGGAGCGCCCTCCGCAGCTGACCAGTGCCCACGCAGGTCGGCATCGCGAAACGCGTCGAGAAGAGGTGGGGTTGTATGTGCTTGCATCTCACCACATGGATATGCTAAGCGGACCTTGCACCTGATCTCCTTTTGCGCCTCGGCCCCATCCTTAGCTCCCTGCTCACCGGGCTTGCATATCCTCTTCTTCTCCTTGCGCTGGACGACCACATCCACGACTCCCGCCGCTCACGACACCGCAAGATGAAGGTCAAAGCTGCTAAGCGAGCGGGCCCGGCGTGTGCCGCCGGCGTCGATACGTGGTGGAACAACGCCCAGGGATCTACACCATGGTACGCAAAATATTGTGAAAATGACCGCCGGAGTATCGAGCTAAGTTTCGGCCTTTAGTGATGTGTACCAGAGTATCATGGACAAGTGCAGTTGTGCGTCTCCGGCCACTGGCCGAGTTTGTTGTTGCCGACTGATGACGCTTCGATAGATACTGCGCCAGCAATTGCGAGCAACGATGCCTACTACCCGGTGCTCCAGGCTCAAAACTGCATGTGCAACACCGTTGGTATGTCGAGCGATAGATGAAGGATTTAGGCGACTTACCAATCTGGGCCGTGTTGTAATTCAGCCTACAATCTTGGGAGCGCCTGCCAGGATTGCCAGCGCGGAACCACAGATCAAGGCATACTTTTTTCAGTCTATGTTGCTGGTGGTGATACATGCCCATTGATAGACAACAAGTACGTATATATTGCTAGCCTCTTGACCACTTGTTAACTGACGTCCCCTGCCCTTTTGAACCTGGTTGCATAGCCTCCCAGATTCTGTTACTCCGACTGACGATATCCCCACATGGGCATTCCTTGATACATCGACGCAGTTCTGGTACGTAGTGCGCCGTGACCGTGCGATAGGGGCACATTTCTAATCCCATGCCCCTCTCTCGTGTTGGTAATTTCGTACCCTGACCTCGCGGCATCCTCTACCCCTCTTCAACTTGCGGCCACCACAGGTCATACTCCGCCGCCCGAGAAATTGCTCTCAACCAGACCTCAACTACTGCGTCGTCGGGACCCACTTCGACCGGTGCCACGATGACCGACACGACAAGCGCCACTCACACTCTCACGCCTACCGGAACTCCCAGCACATCTGCCAGCGCTGCCCCCGTCTCATCCGGACATAACTCGGTCAAGGCTGGTGCGATAGGTGGAGGGGTAGCCGGAGGTGTTGTCCTCCTGCTAGTGGTCATCGGCTTGCTGCTGTTTTGGCGGAGGCGCCGCGCACGGCAGTCGCGTGGCATGGTCATCGGCGCTGCTGGTGAAGATGGAAGCCGGAACGCCTCGGCGTCGAGCGAGTCTAGCCTTACCGAGAGCGGTAAAGCTGTTGGTGCGACCAGTCATTATACACCACATTCTCAGATGGCGCAGCTGAATCACCCGGGGGGCAGTAAGTTTCGGTTCACTTGGCGCTACTTTGTTAGGAGATTAATCGATGTTCTAGGCGGTATTATTATCGCAGGCTCATATTCCACGACTTCGGCTTTGGCAACCCCTATTGATGCTCCTCCGTTGTCAGCCGTTTCACACGATCACACAACCTCTATCCCCTCTCGATCGCTTGCTACCTCGCCTGTTCCCAGCGTACCCCCCTCTACCAGCACGAACAGAGTGAAACGTGTCCCGGTCCGTTACTCGCCGGACGAACTCGCTCTAGCCGAACAGGCCGAAATCGACGCTCGTAGGGCAGCAACAGGACAGCAATGAACAGACTCTTTTGCTTGTGCTATCGTTGTCTTGTTAGTTATATTTTGGATTATTGGCAGAGGTGTTTGTTTGAATAGGTTGCTGGGTTGGGTTGGGTTGGGAATAATTTGGATTTTGGATTTGAAGAAGGGCAAGTGGTCACCTGTGCGTATAGCACGGGCGGATGTATCTTTTCGGGTTGTCCGTACGTCTACGGCTGGCCCGAGGCTTTGCCCGGACACTTCGATTATTGTATAGATTTTCGTTGTTTTCAAAATGTTTACATCATGCTGCTCTCAAGCGTTCCCAGCTGGAGCGGGCGGTTGTTTCCAGGCTGGTACGATAACTCGGTTCACGTCCATAAACTCGGCCACCACAGCATCGTCGACTAGGGCTCGGCGCTGTCGCGCAAATTTTAATATAAGAGCTGATTGTGGGTAGAACTAAACTCACCTGCTGGAATGCCTCGACAAACTCTTGTAGAGCCGCGATGCACTTGGCCTTGAGCTGACCCGTAAGCAATGTCCCAGCTCGATACTCCTTCGCTAGCCTTTCATACTCCTCATCGTCTTCTTCAAAGAATCCCAGATACTGATATGCGACATCCACATCTGGATTTCCTCCAAGTCGCCTATGCTCCTCCTCGGTCTCCTGGCCTCCACTGAACCCGTGCCTGTTAATCTTATTCTTGATCTGGCCGGCCGTGTCTGTCATGTAGATCGCGGTATTCGGATTCGAGGCACTCATCTTGGTCGCCGCCCCCTGGAGTGCTGGGAGGAATTTGGCATGTAGGAGGGCGGGTTTGGGGTAATTGAGTTTGGCGGCGACGTCGCGGGTGAGTCGGAAGTAGGGGTCTTGGTCGATTGCGCAAGGGATGAGTGAGGGGATGTCTTTTGCCGTGCCAAAGATGTTGGGATGGGAATTGGAGAAGGACGGGGCGGCTTGGATGGAGGCAAAATGGACTTTGCCGATATTGTCTCTGTGATCCAATCTATGAGTGACTATTGAGCGAATGCTAGGTAAATACGTACGAATCGTTGAAGCCAAACGTGGCCTTTGCCTGGCTCATTGTAATACCCCGAGATATCTTGACAACGTTCTTGTAGAAAGCACCACTGCGTATACATTGTCAGCAGGTTACGGCTAGACGAGCTTAGGTAGTAACATACTTGACATAATCAAAGTCGCTGAAGATCAAGGTCTTGTTGACATCGAAGCCAACAGCAATAATGTCTTTTGCGTTGTTCTTTGAGAGTGCTTGCATCTGTTCGATCTTGAGCTCGTGCTTGAACAAAAACTTCTCATCGTCTGGCTAAAATATTAGTACTCCAATCCTTATGACTCGGACTTGTACTTGGGTCGAACGTACCGGTTAGCTGAATGACGAGTGGTACG
>WSTG01000410.1:0-18880 GCA_019616325.1 Ceratobasidium sp. 394
CTTGGATCGAGGTTTCCGGCTCCGGCCCTCGTGAGGTCGCCAAGCAGCTCAAGGACCAACAGATGGTGCGTACGTTGCCGTCCAGTATAACTTCAAGCTAACGTATCGTTCAAGGTTATGGCTGGACACCGTGAAGGTAGCATGTACAAGGAGCTCAAGCGTGTTATCCCGACCGCTGCTGCCTTTGGTGGTGCAATCCTCGGCTTGCTCTCTGTCGCGGCAGATCTCATGGGCGCTCTTGGGAGCGGGACTGGTATCCTGATGGCCGTCACCATTATCTACAGTTGTGCGTATCTTATAACCCGTATCAGGTGCAATGATACTGACTGAGGGACGTGTAGATTGGGAGATTGGAATGAGAGAGTCCGGAGGACCTGAGATGGCTGCGCTTGGCGACCTCATGTGAGCTACTATTGGGGACGGGGTCGGGGACGAGGTGTACCAGGGTAAAATTCAGATAAAGGATATTTGTAATGGGGTCGTTGTAGGGACCGTGTACCAAAAAGTATCCCGTTTGATTTAATGGATGGATTGTTGGGGACCTGCGTTGTTGTATGATGCAATCAGCCATCGGCGCTTGCCTCGACGATAACTTTAGTCTTGAATATTTGTCATCAACCTCCTTTGAGCCTTAGGTTCCCACACCACCAGCATCAAGTAAAATCCGACCATCATAATTCTTCCCTCGCGATTGCATTGGATAGTCTCTGTTTGTGGACTAACGCTACTCGGACTTTCATCGCTACTAAGCTTGCTAATACTACGGCGGTGGTACCTACTAGATGTTCGTCCACTCGTTTGAATCTTCCTTCGCGGAAGGTTGACACCTATCTGTCTACGTCGACTCTTGAGCGGAATACAATGATCTACGCGAGGCTCCAAGGAATCTTATGGCTCCTCGTTTGGTGAACTACTGGGATGAACCCGCGAGTATGTGCATACGGCAACTACTTTTCGCGTGTTTCAGCCCACAGGGGTACTTCGACTGGACGGTGTGCTATAAGGTACGGGCTTACTCTAGCCCTAGCTAGATGTCGGCGCAGTCTTCAACTTTTGTTCATTTATACACAGGTCGCTATCTGGACATGTTCAAGCTTGTGACTTATCCGGAACTGGGAGCTCTACCCTCACGCAATCTCTCACGGCCCGATCCCAAACTTCCCACTGTGGTGATTGCCCGTCCTCCTTCCGTGCGCAAAGGGTGGACTCGTTTCCAATAATTATCCGCCCCAATTGAGCCCGCGTGAGTGCGACGTTGAGCCGTCGTTCATCTTCGAGGAACCCGATATCTGCACTAGCGTTACTCCGTACCGTCGTGAACACGATAACCTCGGCCTCTCTCCCCTGGAACCCATCCACGGTATGCGCTTCCGCATTGGCAGCTATGACCGGGCTGAGAGCCGCTAGCCGTGCGCCGAGGAGGCGCATCTGCCGTGAATAAGGGGAGAGTATGGTTACGCTCAATGGCTTCGTGGCGGCCTGGGATGATTCTCGATCGCCGGGTGCGCGTTCCGAGGATTCAGAGGGGTAGCGCTGTGTCCGGAGTAGCTCGAGGATATGAATCGCAGCGTCCGCCTGGCTGACGTTCTCCTTTGACGCACCGCCGTACGATTCCTCGCCTTTGCATGACACGAAGACGTTCGTGTTCAGCGAGCCAGCTTCATGCGGCCACGGAAAAGCGGTTTGGGCCAGACGAGCGAAATTGAATTTGGAATCCGGGATCCCTGTTTTGAGGCCGGAGTTATAGAACTCCCTTGACGGGAAGCGTGCGAGAGTATCTGGGAACCGGTATTGAGTCTGAACTGGTGGTTAATCCTTGGGCTTTACGTGGTCGACGGGTTGGACGTACATCGAGCATGATGCGGGACATTTCCGGCTGTTCCGGACCTTTATACAATCGCTCAAGCAGGGACACATCGTGGTCAAGGGTTTTGGCTCGTGGTTTCACCGTGGGGCGGAGTTGGACGCTAAACGTGCGTGTTGATCTCAATGTATGACCCGGCGGTTTTAATCGAGAGTACACTCAACTGATCTCCCACTAGCACCGCTCGCCGGCAGCCTTTGACCAACGGGATCAAAGCACATGCCTCTGTAATCTGGGACGCTTCGTCGACTAGGACAATCTCGAACTTGAACCTCCGGAGGATACCCAACCCAGCCCCGGCACAAGTCGTGAACACGATCGCTGACTCCCTGACCCGTTTTTCCGCCTTTTTGAGGAGCTTTGGATTATCGTTTGTATTCCCACCAACAATTGCGTCAACGGTATATTTCTGAAGAGAGGGCTGGACTTTGTTGATTTCCGTAGCTACGCGCAAAAGCTGGTCGTTTGGGATCGTCTGGTGTTGGTTATTCTCTTGTATGAACCGCTCCAGTACGTTATCAACAGCTACAATAAATCAACCACAAATTACCGGAAGATGGAACATGTTACGAACCATTGTGGGTAGAAGCAGTCATTAGAATCCTCGATCCCTGGGGCATACTTTTCAACAAAAGTCGGAGCATGGTCACTACGACTGTTGTTTTCCCAGTGCTGTAATGGTCAAGTTAGCTCCACGCCTGTGTCAAACCATGCCCAACCACAGCTTACCCAGGCGGCCCCCAAACGAGCGAGAGGGGGTACTGAATCGACAGGATCGCCTGCCTCTGGCTTTCATTAAATCGATTCCAGTCAACATCATCCCCCCGAACGGTCCAGTCCTCGTGAGATCCAGAGGTTTCTTGCAGAGGCAAGTCGGCCTCTTGAGAATCAACCTCTAGTTCGTGTTCGATAGGGTCAGGGTGCTCGTGCGGAGAACCACCCTCCTCTTCGTCCAAAGCCTCTGGTGACCCTTCATCGTGCCCGGCGACCGATGAATCACCACCCGTAAGAAGGTGGTGCAAAATTGTCGAGCTGCGTGGATTGGTGTATAACTTGACTACGGCATCGAACATTGCGCGGGAGGTGACCACATCCCCTGCAGGGTACAAATGCCATTGGATATTCTCGACGTCAATGGGAGGGTTGTGCATTAGGTGAATGCGAAGTTCCCCTCGACGGGAGCCCGAGACAACGCCATCCATGATTGGCCGACCTCGTGGATCTACTCCTCGCTCGGGCTGGGATGCGGCCTGCAGACGAACATGCGCATGTAGCCGGGCGTTGTTTGGCAGGTCAATGCGCTGGTGTGCGTCCACGATTTTTTCATCCTCGGTTCTGAATAAAGGCACTAAAGCTGGGGCATTGCATTGGTGGCGTGGGCGCCCATCATCAGAACACGGACACTGCGAATCGGCCTCTTCTGCGCGATCAAGGCAAATTGCCCATATTTGTCGATGCGCGTATTCAAGAGCAGGCGAGCTAGTGTCCAACTTCATACGAGCTTCCGCCAAAGTTGCCATTATGTCGGCCGCAAGAGGTAAAGACCGCACCGAGCACGCAGTCAACCACATGATCTCGGCAAACGTCCCAAAATCAAGTCGGGCAACCACAGGCCGAAGTCGATCAAGCGTCATCGGAGCTGAAATCGAGTATGAATTGGCGGACGCAATTATGCTCTGGACGATAATCCCGTCGAATGTCTGAAACAGTTCGAGTTGCTCCTCTTGTGCGTCGTTGTAGACCTTGAGAAGAGCATATACGAGTGCGGGATCGATGTTGAGCCAGTGCCGCAACGTAGTAAGCGAGTTTACCGAGATGCGGGCACACTTCACTTCAAACACATAGAACGCATAGGAATGTGCGTTGTGGGTCCAAGCAAGCTGCATGAAGTCTTCAAGCTCCTCGTCTTCACGATCTCGGATCTCTTCGAAGAATTGTTCAGGCTGCATCGAGAATAGTTCGCCCATCCGTCGTTGAGATGGAGTCGCCCCTGGGTCATTTGCTAATTGCCGTAAGTTTTTGACAGATTTAGGCGCATAAGTCTTTATTTCACGTTCGAAACGTGGCCGAACTTGTTCGGTTTGGACGCTAACGGTTAAGCCATCGGTAACGTTGCAGCAATAATTGGTAATGCTGCGAAACTCACTGCGAGAAACGTAGGTCGAAAAACTCCTGTCCAACTCGATCTCGATTTGATACAACGTGGATTTCGATGGTTTCAACTGGTGCTTTCTGTATTCTTCCGATTTGGCGCTGAGGAGCAAGTGTTTCAACAGAAACCAGGAGGCTGAGCCATAACTCACCCTAACATCATCGCTAATCTTTGCTAAAGCAATACTAGCATTTACGTCCCTACGTGAGTACTCGGTTGCAAAATTGAGGAATATGAAGGTGTTTGCTCGTTGACGCTCAAATAGCTGAAAGACGCCGTCGCTTGCATGAAGGATATAACCGTTTTTCGTCGGCTTGGCTAGGCGACCTCCACTGGCAACCGACGGTTGAAACGCATGCACTAGCACGTTTTGGTTGACGTTCGCGTCCTCGTCCCAGGCATATCGACCTCGGATGAAAATCCCAACCCCAAACCGCTCGTCGGTCTATGGTCACAGAATGTCATATTCGAGGTTTTACGGACTTACGATAAACCTACCTTAATGATGATCAACTTCCGAGCGAAGTCCGTGGTTGCACGTTTGAGATATTCGAAGAAAGCTGCTCTACCTTGAATTTCGGATGAATAGAAGCGCTGTAAGGGTAATGGACCAGCCAGGTTTTGCTCCTGCAATACGAATCCAGGGACGATGTTTGAACGGAGCAGGCTGCACGCATACATTCAGCGGTGGATTTTTTTCAACTTAAATACTCACCTGTTCCAGACGAATGGATGGGACTCGGGAGTCAGGCTTAATGCGCTCGATATTCCATACTTTTCTTGTGCAGAGAGTCCATCGAAGTTGATATAATTCAGGTAATCTTTGATATCCACCTGGTTTCGCGAGGCAAATCGCAAACACAGTTGCAGGATTTCGTGTTCAGTGGAAGCAGGGAACGCAGAACTATCCAACGACAGGAGGTTTTTCAGAATTGCTTCCGCAGTGGGTTTATCCAGGCGGTTTAGGTTTGGTGCTTCTTCGACGGCAAATCGGTCGGCAAAACCTCGAGCCTTTTCAGCCAAGACGTCCAACACAAACGACTCGTTAACTTCCGGGGGTTTAGTTAAGTGGTCCGGGATGCGGATTCTAGCTCCATCCACGCTCTGCGAGTGGAGAGCGTTCAGTTCTTGGCATTGAGGACTCATGGCGCCATTGAGTGTGCGCGCCCATTTGTTATGAAGTGCGGATACGCGGCCAAGGCTCATACTACTCCAGTTCAATCCCAAACATAGAAAGGACGTTGCGGGAAATACTCACTTGTTATAGTCGGCGAAATGTTTCGCCAAATCCTTTCGTGCAATTTTCATGTGAACCGGGGCTTTGGGTGCAGGGTAGTCATAAGACTTGAATGCAAACTTAGCGAAAGCTTTCACGTCCCTTACCGGTGCATACCTGAGCGAGCACTTTTGGGACAACATCAGGATCCCAGACGACTGTGAACCGGTCGCCGTCTGCAAGTATCCCTGGTCGGTTATGCATGTAATAATGATTCGCAGAAGTTACACACCGAGATCGCCACCAGAGCTCATTGACGGAGCAGCTCTCTTCCCTTTGCCACTAAAAACGATGCAATCGACAAGGTGGTCCAGTCGGGTATGATGAACGGCTCGCAGCTTCAATATATCCCCCGGATGTAGGCATGGGTTTCGGACAACCATTAAATCAGTCTGAGTGAGCGTGGTAGGCCCTTTGCGAGGCTCCAGAATTCGGACGTGAACCTCGCCTTCTTCCAAAATCCCATATAGGTCGCATACACCGAATAGAAATCGCGACTTGAGTAGAAATATCCGGCATCGCTCCTTTTCAGTGTCTGGTTTGCGAAACGCGGTGACTTCTGCGGCCTGAGCAGCCTTGATGTCGTTTTGCACGTTTTCAGCATCCAACCCGTCAAGGAGAACCCGCTCAGCGCTGGACTATTTACCGAGTGCCGCAAGAAGGTTCATCGCAGCGATTTCGTCGGTACGTGCAGAGGTTATCCACTGGAAATATGCATCCTGCTTTGCGACGAGCGTGTCAATCGTAATGCCCAGGGCAGAGAGCAGGACTACAATCTCGTTGTTCAACCGAGCAAACTGATAAGGCCGTGAGTAATCGACCACAGAGAAGGTATTATTTGAAGTGGTTTTGAGTTTTCGCATAGATTCCCGAAAGTAGACATGGTGCTTCGCCTCGCCTTGATTGAGCTCGGGATGAATGGCAAGAACTCCCTGATCGGAACATGTCACGTGCGGGAGGGTCGATTCAACTTTCCAAACCTACCTTGTAGCCTCGATACCTGCGCCATAAATGAGCAGTCTTTCAGCTTAAAGAGTATTACAAGTCTCACCTGATCTGGATCACGGACGGTGTGTATCTGGCCTGTCGGTGGATTATCTTTTTCTTCTTGGCTAGGAGTTGCATGAACTGGCGCGAAATAAGCCCGCAACCTATGGGACGGTTAGAACATACGCGTAGAGTAGGCAAAACATGGCTCGCCATCTGAGAAGAGCTCTTCGCCTATAGTAATGTCCGGGATATCCTTCGTCAATTTCGGGTCGAGGTCCCAATCAATGTCAGCACCTGAAAACAGCAGCCCGATCCGTTTGGCTCCTGATAGTGTATTCATCAACGAAACGTCGACCTAGGTACCTCCTAGCTCACGTTTTGCTATGTTGTTTATTTTTGAGACGTCGCAAAGAGCTTGGATTCTTCGGTCTAGCGCTTCGTCGTTACCGGCGGCCCTCAACCAGCAGGAACGGCTACGAAGTTGGCTATTACTGTGATGATAGAATCTGTACTGGCGCCCATTGAGGAAGAATCCCTTGGTCAGGACTCGTAGGATATAATCGGCCGCAGCAGACGGCGGGTGGTCTTTGAACCTGAGCGCCCCGAACGATGCCAAGATAAATTCATCAGTTTGGTCTTGGTACAGAACCCGGTTACTGGGGAATTCTTCGATTTGGAGAGTAAGCTCTTGTGGTGTAAAGATGATTAGCTTGCCGTGGCCTCGGCGTGCCGGGGGTAGAGGTGTCTCGAGTCTGAAGTCCCAGGATTGATCCTCCGGCGTGAGCGGCGATCGTAGTGTAACAATGTATGGAGGCATCCTTGTAATTACCGGGTTGCCGACAGATAGGTGGTGGATGAGAGTGAACCACAGAATCGATTGGAAGGTGTCACACCACTTGATCCTAGCCACCCCATCACAGCTGACAAATATGTGACATACCTTTTGCGGCGGGAGTTTCCCGTCACAGCAACCAAGGAAGGTTTCGGTGGCGTGCTTATAGTTCCCGTTCAACGCCTCGCACCACACGTCTCCGCTCGAGAGTTACACGCCAACTTATATACGAGATCACAACGTGGGCAGGGGATCAAAACGTGCAGGAAGTGGGGAGACATGCTCTGTTCCGCATGCTAGCCAGTGATTTACAGGGATTTATGGAAATTCAACATTTTGTGTCGGTTGGGTCCTTCGGAGATACGGAGCAGTCTCGTGCGTGAAGAAAGTGGTTGATATGATTGGCGGTCATAATCAGCACGTGACACCGATAGGGATAGCCACCAGAGTCAGACTACGTGGCTAGGGTATTGCTCCTCACATCGTGCACCAATCCATACCGCCACGTCAACAAGTAGTGAGTACCCTGCCAGTTCGCTGAGCGAGGTGATGCCAAAGGCTGATATCTATAGGGGAAGGTTATCGATGGTCATTCAATCTGAGACATATTCGGCGAACAACGAGATGACACCCACCCATCTCAGTGGCGTTTACGTTGTCGGACCGTCTTCGTCCGGGAAAACCACCCTTTGCAAAGCCCTGGCAGCACGACTTGGCCTCGCCCCTACTCGTCACGTTGCGGAAGTCGCTCGTACAGTGATGCAAACTACTCGGTTCACCCGCGAGCACGTGGGAACGCTCGCCATGCAGCAGGCGATCTTGAATGCGCAGGCTGTAGCAGAGGGAAAGGCTCGCATGCAGCACGGTGGCGCCTCTCAGGACGGATCACGGCCATTCCTACTCTGCGATCGCTCCGCCATTGACCCGATTGTGTATGCGCACTTCTCGATCGTTGACCAGCATGGGGCAGAGGCACTCGCCGAAAGTGCCGAACTACAAGGTATTCTACCAATCTATCAGGATGCTTTGTTCGTGCTCTTGCACCCCGTCCCGGAGTGGATAGAGGACGACGGCGTTCGCGCGCTAGACGATCCCCGCAGATATCCGGCAGTATTCAAGACGTATCTCGAAAGGTTTGGGCTCGATTACGAAGAGATGGGCGAGGAAATAAAGGGTTTGGATCATCGTGTCGACAGAGTGTTGAGATGGATCGCCGAGAGGGAGCGAAACTAGCCACGAAGCCTTAGTCGATAAATTGATGTTGGTGAGTAATAATAGTTCATTCAGCCAAAATCATGAGATAGCTTACGTCCGCTAGTATAGATTTGAAAATTTGAAGGGGTGTTGTAAAATAACGCTAGAATACTAATTAGCATAAACGAAGCATGTTCGAGAATTTTGGTCAACTAAGTCTATTGAGCGGTGGTTAGGTGGTGCAAGGTTTCTCCAAACCTGTCGGGGCGAGAGTATTTTTGCTAGGGATTAAGGCGTCGCCAGTTGAGGTTGTGGTTGACAGGAAAGATATGTTGACGTGTGTTTCGGAGTGTGGAGACCAGTTGAGGTGTGATGTCAACATGGGCGCTTCCTCCCACCATCGGCTGTGAACCGCCAGCGCCACCCGCCAGCATTGAGCCATTGCTCGTTGCCGATATGCATACCTCGTGTCCAACAGAGCAAACGCCGCTCTTGAACGGCGCAACGACGCAGGAACAGCCACGCAGCAGAGCATCGACGCCCCCACCACGCAAGACCTCTGTCCCATGGTTTCACCACGCTGTGACTCTGGCATTTGTCTTTCTCTCCCTTTTACTCTGCCTCGCCGTAGCAATCGTCCTAACTGCCCACTCTTATGTCACCCCGTTGCTTCAAGAGGATCCGGCGTTGTTAGCTCGACGTGCTCTAGCTTTTGAAGGGCCGTCCGATCTAAATGTCTTGAATTATACCTCTCGTGGCCTCTGGTGCGAAGTTACAGGTGCCGCCGCTATCGATGCTGGACTGGCATTTGGACTCTCCTCGAATCGGTTTACCGATGGAATGGTGGGGTGGGCGGTTCGCCGAGTGGGCAGTGTAACCGTGTCTGCATCGAGGGTCGACATCTATTCATCCAATAGCGTCCACTTGGCTGCGGTACACTTGCCTGATATCATCCTGCCCCTGGCAACCAAAGCCCCTCCTCGTTTGGAAAACATGACCTTGCAATTCCTGATTCAGCCTGCTCGCAATAGCCAAGACATCCTTGATTTTATCTCACGCTCCTGGCAAACAAGCGCGCTGGAAGTCCGGGTTGACGCACCTAAAGTGGTGGTTACGGGTGGCCGGAAGACGTCTCGCCTTTCATGGAAGAACCGTATCCATATTGTCAAACGTGACGTCGCCACGGTATTCAAGGTGGCTGGTAAGTCCACACTCTCCGCTCAGATTGCGCTCTACTGATTACCTATTCATGACGCCAGTCCCGCCCATCCCTGGTCTCCCTCCTCCGCCTCCCAACGAGCCCCGACCAATTCCCGATCTCACCAGTCTCGTATACCTCCAATCTTATCGTGTTCTGCCCCCGCCACCAACTCTCCGCCTCGTTGGTACAGCGACATTACCTAACCCGATCCCGTCTATGCTTCAAGGGGCCGTTGCACTTTCCTTGCCTTTTGTCGTTTCCCTTCCACCAAGCGGTTCAGGGGTTTCCCTTCCAGTCGCACGCGTTGAAACAGCCCCACTTGCACTTACCGCACCAAACATTTCACTGGCCATCTCTGGGCATGTCTTGCCACTCCCATCTGCATCCAGCCGAATTGCACCTGTCTCAAAGTTTGCCTCGGACTTCCTCGCCGGCAGGAGTTCCCCCGTTCTCGTCAAGACAGACTTCCTACATGATATTGGGATGCAAGACGAGCTAACGCTAGATGCAGAGTTTCCGGCTCCAGTCGAACGACCAGAACTATTACGGGACGTCCAAATCTCGGTTTGTCATCTGTTCACCCCGGAAATAGCAATGTGGGGCTAATCCCTGAGTTCTACGTAGAACATGCGTATTTCTCTTCGCGGAGAACAGATCCTCGCCTCCGCATTTGTTCGTGCGCGGGTCGTACCCCCAGAAACCCTTTCCACTCTACGGGTAAATGCCACGCGGGTCTGGCCTGACCTGCTCGTGTATGACGGCCCTCCCCCAGGCGTATGGCCGTATGATGATTCCGACATTGGGTCCCCGAGCGGCGTTCAATATGACGAACGATGGTCTGAGCCGGAACCCATGCCACTCCCTAAACCTCTTCCGCCCGCGGCGTTTGCACGTATCCGCCCAGATTCATGGATCATCGCTCACACGGAGGCCACCGAGGACGGACAAGGTGTATGGGTGCAGGCTCAAGTAACCGACGTTCCGCTTGCCGTTCTTCCCGGTCGAGACGCGGAGCTACGGAGGTTCATAAGTAAGGTTTTGTTCAATATCGGCGGGGCTCGCGCTGGGGTAGCTGGTATCACTGCTGTGGCTGCACGAATCGGAGGACTTGTAGTCGGGAGCAAGGATAGCGGAGAGCTAGAACTTTTTGGGTTGCCCCTTCGTGGCGAAACCTGGGTTGGGAAGAAGAACCTACACGAGCCGGAATGGAGTTTACCCACACCATCCAACCCGCTCCCAGCCCCTTCCCTCCCCAGCGCGCCCTCGTGGCCTCTTCCAGCGCCATCTGCCCCACACATACCGGACGTGCCACAGGTACCGGAGATACCACTCCCGACACCTGAGCCGTCCATCCCAGAACCAGAATCCGAAGAACCCGAATACTGGCCGACTTACGGCGGTGGTGGCGCGTTTAGTGGGCAAGGTTTTGGAGAGGAGATAGAGCCTGAATCTTCAGGCGAATTGTGGCAGGTTGGAGTGGTTTACTGAGCAGGAGGTACCCTAAACTTGTGGGGCTGGTTTATTTATACTAGTGTTCATCTCTCTCTCGTAATTTGGCCAACGATGTACACAGATACGTAAATGTTTATCTTGGCTCCTCTCCACCAACCCCCGCTTGCCACAAGCCAAACCCCACTTCTCCCGCACATGCTGCTATCCCGTGCGCCCAGTCAATTCCAAGGACCTTCCCTTGTCTGACCGGGCCATCTCGATCCTGAACAGTGTGCAGAAACTTGGAGAGCGCCGTACGCGGTGATCGAATATCCCAAACTCTTAGTACACCGTCGTAGGATCCAGTAAGCAGGTGATGAGCAGACGTAGGGTGAACAGCGAGACAGGAAGGTGTGGATGGATGTGTGAGAGTTTTGGTACTGGATTGCGTGCTGGCCGCGCGGAGGTCGGTAAGAGAAACGGTACGATCGGCCGAAGCGGTGTATAGCACCTCGCTTGATCCAGAGACCGCAATGTCTAGGTGCGCCCGTTCAGGCAGTGTCTAGGAGTTTGACTCTATCAAGCTTTAGAAGACGAGGATCCCCGCCACGCACTCACCACCGTGTTCACACACACACCACTCTCCACATCCCAAACCCTCACGGTGCTATCCCAGCCGCAGCTATACGCTTTTCGGTCCGCTACCGATGAATCAAAAATTGCCTTGGACACGCGCCCTGTATGAGACTTGAGGACGACCGCTGGTGCCTATGCAGCAGCCCCTAAGTTCTATGGCATGAAGAACGTTTGTCGTGGACATACCTTCTTCACGGCACCGCCTAATCCCTTCTCCAACTTCCTTCGCTTCTTCGGCACGGCCTCTCCAACGTCTTGGACTTCGTCCTGATCTGGTATCTCCGTTGTCCAGACCCCCAGAAGCCCGTCCCAACCTGCTGTGATCAGCTGACGGCCGGAAGAACTCGAGGAGACGCTCGAAAGAGGCGCGATGTGAAGATGTAACGTGGCGAGGGTAGACCAGTCTGGGCCAGCAGGAGCGGAAAGACGAGTGAGGTGAACTGTGTGATCGAACGAGGCACTAGCAACGAGTTGCTCTCCTTCAAAGGATTCCTCAGAATGAGGAGCCACCCAGCAGGCCGAAGTGACAGGTGCTGAATGAGATGATATAGCAGCAAGGACCTGTTGGGAACTGTCGTAAACACGAACACGACCATCGTATGATGCCGTTAAAAAAAAGCTTTGTATGTTGTGAGGCCAACAACTGGTTGCTAATATGAAAGCCGTACTTTTTGTACTTGCATGATATCGAACTCATCCAATCGTCGGTTTCCTGAGAAGAAAGGGGTTCCGGTGGTAGCACGGATTCAATGTATTCTATTTCGAGCGTTTCTTCCTAGCCAATTGTAAGTATTTCACCTCATTAAATGAATAAATGATCCACCTCGCCGATAGCATGTTCGTTGCACCAGTCAGCAAGCGACCCCGATAGTAGTTCTCCGTTGATCAAAAAGTCGAAAGGAGCAGGTTGGACGGACGATAGAACTTTATTAATGAGCTGCGACAGATGATACCTTGCCCAAGAGGTCGGAATCATATATTTCGAAGAAGGTATCACATATTTTGTCCTCGTAGTCAGAGTTATGGGATGGGTTTTCGGTTCAGCAGCTTGAGCCATGGTGGATCCTGGTGGGTTCAAATTTTGTTTCAAATTGTCCGGCGGGTTCTGTTTATTCCCACGTGACCATCGCCGATACAGTACTGTCATCCGCCATGTGATAGTGCCTGGTGAGTCGTTGTGATGTCAAAATTAGTGTATCCCTGGAGGAATCAATGGACACAGTGCGTAGTTGAAACAACTATTGCTCGAAGCTGATCCGACTACGGGCAATCATACACGCATATAGTTTGCCCTATCATCGCACCCTTCTATGGGGATGTACCGTCTGGTTATCAAGGGTCTTAGCAATTCCATTGCCTCGAACGCCAGCTGTAAACAATTTCTTCATCACTCAACTATATCATAACATATCGCGCTCTTGTGAAACGGGGCATTCCCTACATCAAGCTTGGGGTTAGTTGGTTTCTCTAGCAATAGTGATATTGAACAGTGATCACTCGACTGGTACCTTGGAAGCGTCTACCCAGCGCGTGCAGAGGCTACTGCTATCTGTTTAAATTTGATGCGTGAGTTCCTGTATCAATCAAGCACGTTGAGCGTTCAAAGATTGGCTTGGCCTCCAGGATTCAGGCGCTTATGATGGTGTTTTCGAGTTCCGCCCCGACTCACGATCGAGGTTTTGCAGACTTCATGGGATTCGGCTCCTGCAAGGCGAGTAAGCATCCGGAAACAGTATGGTGCGGGGGCTCTTGGTCCCATTTGGCTGATTACCTGAATCAAAGTGTCATACGCCGAGTTTTGGGAGCAACCCAACCTTCCGAATCCAGACTTTCCCAGTGTTTGGGGAAAGTGAGTTCCCGGAAGAACCGGTGGGGTATCGAAATGGCTGGAACAGCACACTTCACGCGTATTATGTGCGTGGACTCCTTCCAAACATTGAATCGGTCAGATCGAAGATAGAGCGAGGCATTCAGTCTGCTGCCACAGGAGATTTTAGATTTGGCTGATTCGATTATCCTAAGGCTAGGTATTGCCTAGAGGCTCAACAGCGTGGCCGTCGTAAGCCAATAGCATACGAGTTTTGCCCTAACCACATCGGTGGAGCAATGGTTAACGTTCAGGAACGGCGGCCGGCCCTCGGTGTACATGGACAAAGATTCGGGGCAACGCTGTCATCGATGCCAGTTTTTGACCACGACCTGTGTTGCTGGCATGCTAGAGGAACCAATATAAAGGCAGGTTGAGGGCGAGGAATTGCTTTGAGACACATTGGTCCCAAGGTATTCGGTATATCCTCGGTCGGCTCACTCTAGGACTTGGGATTCCCCTAGGGCGGTCACCTTGCTGTACACCCAACCCATGAACAGGGGCCCATCCTTCTATCCTCCAGCTCAAGGGATGTACATTGGGAAACCTATTCACTATGTGTGTGGACCGTTTGCCGGTCGCACCATTAGGTGCGTTAATGATTTCGTGTGTTTATCATCACCAACGTCTTAGATGTACTATAGGTCGGAACTAAGCGAATATCAGAAGCCGGACCTTGGTCGAAAGTACGTTTGAAAAGGATAGCCCGTTATATACATGGTTCACCACGCGTCCAGGTTTGCCAAGAGAGATAGACGTCCAGTCGACCCACCACCTGTGGTGAGGCTTCGTATGTTTGAAACGAAAGATGAGGGCACGGTCAACGCGAGAGAGGAAGAATTACATGCAGAGTGAGCTATTCCGCATTTCTACAGAATTTTGTGCGCTAACAAAGTCTCAGTTCGATCGATGTCTCGGGGTTGGTTGCACATGTGGACCTCTTCCCCATCCATCCCCCAGAGACGCGCCACGCCCCCGCGGTAGAGGAGAGCCCTGTGAACCCCGCCGTTGCTTCTGGAAGCCACCAAGGTTCGCATCAAATAACGCAGATAGCCGGCGACCAGCATAGTCAATGGCCCGTGGACCGCGTGATCGAAGTCGACGAAGACTCAAAGCTCACAACCGAAGTCTTTGGCTCATCTTTTGTCCACGCGGTTCAGGTTTTGGACATGTCGGGCGAGCAAGTGATCCTATTTGTATTTGCGGTATGCCTCAGTTCATCCGACCAATTACCCCTTCAGTGGTTCTAACGAATCAACAGGACCTATCAGTCAAAAGAGAAGGACAGTACGTGTAGAATTTGATCCAACGTCTACACATGACTGACCGCCTCGCAGTTTTGTCTATCGTTACCGGAGTTTCGATTTGTTTGGGTACGCATTTATTTCAGCCGTTAGCCCACATAAACTCATCACTCAGTACAACATCTAGTCGAGTCGCTGGATCAGAGGATATTCCCATCGCAACTGAATTGTTCAGGTGAGCTATCTGCACACGCGTAGAGGTAGTAGTGATGACCAGATACATCCATCAGCGGAGTTTTTGTTATTTATTCGACCAAAGAGTAAGCGCATATAGCCCGGCAATGTGAATCTTCTCACCAATCGTGATCACAGGTTCCCTGGTCTTCAAGCATCAACACCACTTACGAAGGTAAGGAACCTATCACATCTCGAGAGAAACGGCGCTGATAATTGAGTACGTTGTCAGCACCTCGGCCGTTGGGGAGTTCGCGTCAACCTACGTGAAACCAGTCGCAGAAGGAAAGGCAAAAAAGGAGGTGATGACGACGACGACGTCGAGGACGAGGGTTCAAGCGGTGCGGGCGATACGATAGTGGACGACGAGCACGAAACTCAGTTTTACAGTCCAAACTTTTTGGCTCCCTATACCAGTCAAGTCGCTGCCTCATCTCGACTGGCTCCAGTGACGTTCAGTGCTCCTTCGTCTTATCGCGAGCAGGCCGAACAATATGTGCAGGCGCTACCTGGGCAACAGGACTCGCTACCGCCTGGCACCCATCACCAAGGCCTGGGGGGGTTGTAGATTTAGTCTGACTGGAATACATGTCTCGTGTGTGCAATGTAGATGCCTGGTTGATGTACGTCTGAGCTCTGAGAGCTGTACGCTCCACAAAAGATTGTCACTTGTTTTTGGGGACCACATTGGAATTTCGTCAAAATGCACGCATACACTCTCGACTGGGACCCAGAAAGTGATTATTGGGGTTTGACGAAGCACAGCCCCCGATGCAAACGCAAACTTTCCTGAAACCAGGAATCCGGTGCGCCGTCAAAATCTTCCTATGAGGATGCCTATAACTCCCACTGGGCGATTCGTACTGCCTCTTGTTGTCTCCTCAGCACCACTTCGAGTGTCTCCGTGGGCCATATCCCCTCTTCAACTAGCCTCGAACCTATTCCACCCTTGTCCTGAAGAACCTGCGCGTCCTGATGGCTCAATACTACGCAATTCTGGGCGGTCAAAGGTTCTCGAATATCCCAACGAGCGAGTTGTGGTCTGGACAAAACAGTGTGCGGTGGAATGGTTGAGCGACCGCGGTGCAAATCTTCAAATATGTATGCAATATCCTGCTCGGACAGAGGTAATCTGCTGAATAAACCATGGAATTTATCATGAGCAAGGGAGAAATTACTGTGGGTTGAGACCTACGAGGTGACACCCCCCGCAATCCGTGTTTCACGGTTCAGTAGGTCGCGCGCGAGCTTTTCGTAAAGCTTTCCGCGATTTCTAACAGCGAGTGGGTTCAGAAGGGGTTTTCCAGCCAGTTCGCATATAATGTAAGTTGCAATGTGCAATCCGAACAAGGCGGGCAGAGGACCTGCAAAGTTTCACTATTGGCGTGCAGAAAGTATAGCATTGTAAAGGAGCTCACCGAGCACTGGTAGTATTCGAACTCGAAAGTCATCAAATGTCCCAAGCTCGTGCACATTGCCTTTCTCAAATTCCTCTTGTGGCAAGGGCAGTAATTTTATGTCGCTTGGCTTCTCTGTGGAATACACCACCCTGGAGTCGATTAGGCACGGGTGATACCAGAAAAACTCGATGCTCACGGTACACCTGATTCAACGCCATCTAGACGCAGCCTTCGTCGAACCGACCGGGCTAGAGGATCTTCGAACGTGTTGGATATGTCGCTGTTTCAGTTGCCGTCAATGAGGGATTAGGAGAATCTGCATCCTTCGCGTACCTAATCTGCACCCTCGTAGGGTCCGACTTGGTTCCAGCGCCCATTGAGGCAAAAACCTAGACCTGCCGTCAAAGTACTGCGTGCGCGTGTTCTGTCTGAGTCAAACCTTGATATCATGCTCTCTGCAATATTTCAATAGCTGAACCTGTGCCAGAATATATTCGAAACCGTCGGAAAGCGTACTTTACGGTCGTACCTTAGTGGTCATATTATCAATAGCATCTGGGAACAAGATTAGTTGAACAAGACAGATGATGGCACGTACTATATGCTCACCAATCACCCAATCTGCAGGCTCGCCTCCCCACTCCAATAACTCTTCACCGACAGCCCCTAGCTTCCAGAGTTCCACACGGGCATCAACTTCCACCCAAGGTGCAACTCGTGCGAAAAAATTCTTGCATGCGGTGACTTTGGGAACGCCTACGTCTGCAAGTGTCGCAACCGCATGGCGATTAAGTGAAGAGAGCGTGACCATGTCGAAATCAATTAGCCGCAGGTTGGAGACCCCACTGGGTTATGTCGCTCAAAGGGGATACTCAGGGGGAGTTCGAGACTCTTACGAGCGAATCAACATCACTGCAGCCCAACTTCCCACCCCTCCGCAGCCAACAATAATGACACGCCCTCCCCGCACCTTGCTCATCGATTCTTCGCCAAAGAAAGCATAGTTACGAGCGAGCATTTCTCGAACGAGGGTTTCGTCGAAGGCGTCACCAGGCAGCTGAGGTCCGAGCGCTTGGAAACCAGAAGATCCGAGAGTCGAATGGTTGAAATTAAGCCCAGGCTCTGGTGGTGTAGTGGCTAGAGCGTCCTTGACCTCACGTTGGAGTTCAAGCCGACGTTTTCGCTTGGTGGCAGATTGATATGTGGTTACAGCAAGAAGCGTAGCTGCGCAGGTAGCTACAACGGTAGCCACGAGCCTAGAACCATCAGACTTTAGGTATGTAGATGCCATGCTTCCGGAGGACCGTTTTTGTGGGCGTATGGTTGGTAAAGACTAGCTGAAATCGCACGCCAAGCTAAGAGGCTTCCGTGCAGCAACGGTCAAGAGAGTATATATCCCAAGTGAAGATTGAGAATTGCCAGGCTGTAGACGAGGGCCTAGGTTCAAGTCCAAGGCAAATTTACCGAGTATCGTGCAAACGGAAAAGCAATCAAAGTAAGCTACATGTCACGTGGCCGTTACCCACCGTGGTCTTACCAGGACTTCTGCCCTCGACCACAACCAAGTGGCTTCCATCTGTGGCTCGACCATATACCGCAGCTATTCCTGCTGGTGCAACCAGAACGACTTCGAATATGACCGTAATCCAATTTACCCCATTATCTTCTCTTGTCCAACCTGCATTCTGGCATGATTTGGTTCGCCTCAAGATTGATGTGCTGAAACTCTCATCGGAATCCCAAGCTGTGACCGCTTCTTATTCTGCTGGAAAGACTATCGTTGATCGCGAAACCGGTCAAGATGTTGCGTTGGGGTGCCAACTTGTTCTTGGTGGAGATGGGCTGAATCCTCAATCAAGGTGAATCCCTTATTTCTTCTAGCTCGTTCTCTGACCATGATTTCAGTATACCCACGCACGCTGTGAGTGTGAAAGGGGCCCTCAAGAACTATAATACCGTCGAGGATTTTAAAGCTGCCGACAAATCGGCCCTTTTCAACGAAATGGCTGATGAACTCTGGTCGAACATGAATTCCGAAACTGGACTAACCAACCTGAGTTATCTGAACAAATTTCTCGTTTTAACTTTTGCCGACCTGAAGAAGTACAAATTCTTTTACTGGTTCGCTTTCCCTGCCTTGGTTGCAAAACCTGCTTGGGAGATTGACGCACGTGGATGGCTTTCGGCGGAAGAACAACTCGGGCGCCAAGCAGTGAGCCCGTTCCTCATAAATTTAGCCTCATCTTATTATCCAAGCGTTGTAGCTTGAATCGATCCACACGGCTTTGTCCAGTCTCCCAGGAGAAGGCGCCTCTCACGTAGCTTTTTTCATCGCTCGACCAGCCAAGTCAAGTTCTGGGGAAGTAGCTTATGAAACAGCTTCTGTTGGAGAATGGGAGTCATTCTTCAAGGGAGTCGCCGATGACAAGGTAGGATTTTATTCATTAGGTGTCGCATATTCATTTTCACTAAGTTTGATATCAGCGAATCTTGGGCTTCGTGGATCCGTCTGCCAGTCCTCAGAGCCCTGGTTGGCCTCTACGCAACCTTCTTTCTCTG
>WSTG01000411.1:0-18860 GCA_019616325.1 Ceratobasidium sp. 394
AAGCGAGGACCTGTATGCAAAGACACGGAGCAGATTTGCCACCGGGGGAAGCGATTGGTCATCAATAAGAAGACACTCTTCAGGGACCGAGTCCTGGAATCGGAATCGAAATTGACCACGGATGATCCCATTTGTGGTCACCCAATTCAAAAGGTGTATTGCCTGCCTCGTGCATCCTTATCGCGCGCGCTGGTTGTATAGCCAGTGGCTGTATACCGCTTATCCCCGCCTCGCCCAATGGCTGGGTAATTCGCACACTTGTATCCAACAGTTATCACATGAACACACCGGGGATCAAAAAAAAGTGGTCAGTCAATAAACCTGAAGAACGACGCCCGGTCGCCCATGGTCGACTCTGCACAAATTTCTTCCCGCGTGTATGCTTCTGGTGCCTTGTACTCTCGGTCTCTCCGGGCGTTTTCGCGTTTGCAATATAGATGTATGACCAATGCTACCGTTGCGCCCATGGCCAGTACGCCAATAAGGGTACCTACAAGGGGGAGGCAAGGAACAATTAGCAACAACGGGGGGAACGTTTCACACTCACCGTGCCCGGAATAGTACCTGGGCGCGTTCTTGGAAATGTACCTGAGACAAGTTTAGTACAGAGGCCCGGACAAGGCTCAGGCTGGGCGCACGTATAACTCGCAATCAGACCACCGAGGTTCCCAAACGCTACGATCATGGCCATGGCGACGCTGCGCTTCATCGCACCTACAGTCATCGTCCCATTTGTGTTAGTCCAAGCCACGATCAACGCCAAGCCAGCTCGCCTCCAATGTTATTTCCTTCAATCAATAAATCACATTCAGTTCCCTGTCGCGCCAAGACAACCGTCGGGCCACGCTCACCGCACCACGCCATGCATATCGCAACATTCGGAAAGGCTCCAGCAGCAGCCACATAAACTGCTGTATACTGCACCGCCGGTCGTTTCGATGCTATCAGCATCGTGAATCCAACCACCGCGACGGCTATGCAAACATGCCCGAGCAAGCCCGAGCGTGTCATATGGTAATCGCCCAGCCACGATTCTCTGATCGACTTACCGAAGCAACCGATCATGAAGCGTCCACGAGTTTGGAGTCGATCCGCAGTGATCCCGGCCAAAACGGTCAACGTGCATGCGAGCACATAGGGAGGAACCTTTGCCAAGAAGGCGCCCGTCGGCCATGGTATTCACATTTAGACGAATGACAGGGCACGCACAGAGAGAAGCTGGGAGCGCTCGGCCGTATATCCCATATTGCTGATAATAGTAGGTAGAAACAGTGCGAGGCTGTACGTTGGAGTCGTGCACGCTGTAAAGATGAGCACTACATGGTCTAAGCCTCGTATAAGTTCGAAAGCCTCAAGGCAACGTACTATATGCGTAGGTCTTCCAATCCTTGACAGCTTGCCAAAAGTATATCATCCCGTATTCTTGCGCTAAGCCATTGTTGTCATCCTCGAGTCGACGAACAACCTCGGTTCGTTCCTCGGGCGTCAGAAATCTCGCGGAGCCGGGGTCGTCGGGGATGAAAAAGTAGGCGGCGACAGCTGTGACACGCATTTGAAAAGTGCGAACAATGAGAGCTGAGTCTACTTGCCAACGACGACTGTGACAAGTCCTTCGAGGATGAAAATCCAAGACCATCCTTTCAGCCCGCCGACACCCTTCATCTCGGTGATCCCTCGAGCCAAAAGGCCCCCAAAGGCCCCTGGCCGAGCTGTCAACTTTCATACCAAATTAGGCCTGCAAAAGAACAACGTTTACCTGCCACAGTCGCTTATCGCCGGAGAGTTTATGCGTGAGCGTCAAGTCCTGTTTATAGCAGCTTGCCAACTAACCAGCTGCATAGTAGATTGCCATTCGTGCCCCTGTCTCTGATCGACGGTACCAGAGCTAGTTCAAGAATGTATTTGAGTTTGACACAGGTAAGAAAGGGGCTCGTACGGTGATATAAAACGCAATTCCCGGAAAAAGACCACCCTCGGCGATACCCAAAAAGACTCGCGCGATCATAAGTCCCATATAACTCTTGACGAGGCCCTGCAATATACAGTTGTAATTCCGCTAATAGGACCTCGAGGCAAGGCGTACCATCAAAGTCATAATCGTTCCCCAGGACACCATCCTGGTACCAAATTGTTTCGACATGATGCCAAGAACTTAATTTCAGACATTACTCACAGGAATGCAAACCAGCTGGACACACCACCCTAAAGTTAATTTAATACGTAAAAATGACAATATTTACGTACAAGCTCGCCCGCGTGCGTTTCAGCATCATATTCGACGGAACCTCTGCAATGACGTAAAACGGATAGAAAATCGCCAACGCATTGTTAAATTGAAGCCCGTGCATGCCTAGATCTTTTTCAAGATTATCAAGGCGCGCGTTTCCGATATTGGATCTGTCGAGGTATGACAGCTGGTACCCCCAGCTTTGGTCAGTGGCTGGTATGACGTAGCGAGAGACATACGAGAAAGAGACCGGCCATCCATGGGAGGATGTGTCGGTCGAGCTTTCGGAGCAGTTGTTGAACTTGTTTGGGAGTTGGGTTGGTTGTGCCGCTGCGCGCGGATTCGATGATGTGTAGTTCGTCGTGCTTCTCCTGTACCCCTTGGGTACCCTTTTCGCCTGCAATTTCGTGGTGGGTGGACGCCATCTCTCAAGTAGCGATAGCAGGTCGAGGAGGGGGAAAACCGAGCAGCTATATATACTCCACGCCTAATCTTCGAGGCTTATACGTCAGCCTTCTCCAGGCTCCAACTGGGCCGGATAGTGCATTTTTGGGAAGGAAGATATGTGTCTTCCCTGGTGCCGGGACCGAAGACATCCTTTTATCGCTTCGAATACACCTAAAAAAAGCCTAGCCTGCCAGAGTCAACGTGCAGCACTCGAGCAAGGATGTTTCCCGCCCACCACATCCAAATACGAGAGACCGGTAGGCGCTGATGCCAAGTTCTTAGCGCCTAATTTGAGCCCGCTGAAGAGTGTCCGATTTTTTCGGGAGAGCGCAGCCCTCACCAGGTTGGATAAGCGTCCTAAAGAATCCTATGGCTGAATTAAGGCCAGTCGAAGTCACAAACACCACATGATTTTACTTACACATCGGTCTAGACAACCTACCAAGAACCGATACGGAATATTTTGGAACTCTTGGTCTAAGCTTTGTCCACGCGTTCACGCTTCGGAGCTCTAGACCTCGACCACAAGGTTCAGCTTGCCAGACGCACCGAGTCTATGATTAGAAAGAATTGGGATATTTGACAGGAAGAATCAAGAGCGGGGGATGTGCAAAGACTTTCTTTATTCTTCCTCGGAGCCAGATCCCGACCCAGGTTCTCCTTCGCTGTCTGTCGGAGCACCACGTCAACTTTGTTCCTGGTCACACAATGAGACGCCACACGCACCGTTGGCAATATCGCCCTGATCAACGCTCGCTTCCGCCTCGGCCTTGCGAAAAGCGGCTCGGAGCTTGGTGTCGGTAAAAGGTACGGTATCGACCGGACGTTCACCGTGCTTATCCTTGACGCGTGGGTCCGCTCCGGCTTCGAGTAAGGATTCCACTATGGGCAAGCATAGGACAATTCAATAGACAATAAAGGTTGATAAGCGGGTGTAAACTAACCAACTGCTTGTCGTGCGTCGGGATGGGAGATCCTGACTGCCAGGTGTAGAGGTGTATACCCATCGATTCGGTTTTGCAAATCAACGTCGCAATCTTCTTGTTCGAGGATATGTTCAAGGACGTCGGTGGAGGCATTGGCAGCGCTAATCGTAACCAAGCTTAGCATGCTTGCTTTTGATATTTAGAACAGTCGCCTACGCGTAATGAAGTGCTGACATTTCCTTCCTTTAGCATACCGGCCGGGCACTATGATATGCGCGACGACTCACCTGTGTTGCCTAGCCTAATCCGGGAACGCGCCTACCATTGAATCAACCCCTCAAAAACGATATTTTGACACAATACACTACACACCCATCTCGAAAGTTGATATCAAAGCCTCCTGCCTCAAAGACTTCGAGAATGAGATTCTCGTCATCTTGTTTTGCTGCGGCCAACAGACGTTCATCTGGGGTATCGTCTAGTAATGCAGAAGAATAGGTCGGTGGATTAACCTACTGGGAGAGGCACCTTCGTCCGACATATTCAAAAGATGTCTTTACTGGCGTTGCGAGGGACAGGGTGGTGGGGAAAGACAAGCGTTGGTTATTGGTCATCCTAAGCGCTGTCATGGGGCGTTTGTCAGGGTCCATACACGGCACCTGCCCTCAAAAGGACCGTCTGGCGCAACTCCACCTCTACCTCGATCCACCACATTCTACACACACCATCATGTCCGGAGATCCAGTTTGCGCGGTAAATAAAACGTCCATATACCCCGGATTCAGCTAAGGGTTAATTTTACAGGCACTTGCTGCAGCGAAGGAGAAGAAAGGTTTGCCTCCGTGGCTGGATGTATTTGCGGCAACCAGCTAAGCTGTGGTATCGCTCTTCATAGGATGGAGCTATAAAGAGATTGCGGATAAACTTGGAGAGCCTGAGAGTCGGGTTACCGATGGTAAGCGGTCTCCGCCCTCCGTTCCCGATACAAGCTCAGTGTGACATTTAACACAATCACTAGTCTTCACTGGGAAGACCAAGGCGACACACGAGGAGTTTGAAAAGATCGCTAAAGTGTTAGACATCAAGTCTGAGGTTTGTCAAGTGGCTCCATCGTCAGGATCTTGAAGCTAACGAATGTCCAGCCTCCTCACGACAGTGCGCACACTACCAAGTAACGCCGGTTTTTCTCCAATATTGTATTCATGTAAACCTACCTATAAGCCACGAAATATGAACTAACCCAAATTGTCCAAGTGCGCTGCTGAGGGCCGTGCGGTTCAACCAATCACAGGCCATTGATTGCATAGAGGTGAAGTTACGGTTCGCGGCTTCTTGGGTCTTCCTTGATACAATTTGGGTTACAACATAGCCTATATGCGCTGACGCTGGTCTCGTGATTCCTGGCATAAGTTGTGGTATTAAGAATCAAGTAGCAGCTGTGATATCGGCCGGGGGAAGATGTATTACGTCTGCCAGAGTGCTCTTCGGTTCGGGCTCTGTTCTGGGTTCCACATCCCGAGATTTGCGCGCGCCCGCCACTCTGCTTCTCATTATCTCCTCAACCTCCTTCATTATTTCTTCTCCCCCTGTTGAGCTCCCCCCTCCAGGAAGTTTTTCCTCGAGCATTTCGTATGATTTTGCCTGAGATATTCTCTGTCGAAAAGCCTTTCGGGCTTCTTTTGACAAGGCTTTCCGAGATTCGGGAGTAGACGGCGAGTTGAATTGCTGAATGCAATGTTTCGTGTTGCCGAATGGATGGTCAAGGTATTTTGCCTGGGGCAGGGTACATTCACCCGGTGCCATAAAGATAGCATCAATAGCCGTACTCACCAATCGCAAGTACTCTGGTATCATCTCCAGCTCTGCATCCCGTGGAGGTCGAGAATCATCAAAACAACTCGGATTCGCCTCTGCAGCACGCGCGAGCATCACACTAGTCACACCAGTCGCATCCCGAATCTCCTGTGCAGCCGCCGCCCCAGAACAATCCCCATTATAAAGCACAGCAATCCGCCGACCAGATTCATCCCCAGCCTCAACCTCCGCAACCTGCTCAACGGCCTCTCGCATCCGCGCAGTAATCGCCGGAGTCGTCGGCCGCATTTCGCGAGTCCGGCAATGCACAGTCAACGCACTAACACCACCTTCGCGCCATATCCTGGCAACAAGCGATCGGGTGGCCTCTGCGTCTGCGAGGAGCCGGATTTTGGCGCTGATAGGGACGTTGGAGGGGAGTGTAGCACGCAGTTTGGATAGGATCCCGCAGAGGAGGTCGGGCGTCGTAAGGAGAGCAGCTCCCATCCCGGCGTGAACGCTAAACGGCTTGGGGCATCCACAGTTGAGGTCGATGCCTGCTACGTCTTGGAGCACGGTTTGAGCGGCCTGAGCAGCGAGGTCGGGGTTAGAGGATCCGATTTGGAAAATGAGGTGTGTGCGTTCGATGGGGTGGGTTGTGAAAACTGCAGAGGTGGAGTTGGGTTTTATATAGCTGATTACCCCGGTACGCTCTGTCATTCGAATTAGTCACTGAGTTTAGAACACTTGGAAAATATCTCACCGTCAACCATTCGTTCACACCCTATAATAGCCTTGTCTACAATCTCAGGACTCCACACTAGCGATGCACCGTATTTCAAGCTCAATAAGCGGGTTGGCACTAAATGAGCTTTAGTAGATGTAGCAGCTGGTACCCCAAGTATGAATCTTACGTGTCCCTGACCGTACCATAGGTGCCAAAACAACTCCATTCATATAGTCTACGGGAATGCGCCACGAATCATCCGGTGTCGCCTGGGTCGATTCTTCCCTCTCTTGCCCTGATAGCTTTGCCCGCTTCTGGGGCCGCGGAGACGAGGGTGGCGAGGGAGTGTCGTGAGATACAGTCATAATCTCAAAGGCGCGGAAAGGAGGTAGAGTGAGCTTTATTCGAATTTCGAGAGAGAATGTTGACCAGAGGGCGTGGTGGCAGGGAGAAAGTCTAATCATGCATCAAGGCAGAAACACTTTGGCGAAATCATGGTGACTCATCATTTCCTAATCGGCCTAGAATGGGAACTGCATAGCAGCAAAGTACAATTGCCCCAAAGAAAACAAATCTATAGCCGCGGTACATTAACGATCCAGCTGTACATGCATGGAAGGAGATCATTCATCCGCAAAAGTCGCAACATGGTTTGCAAGAGCCTCATCCTCGGACGAATCTGGAGTCTCTGGGATGTAGGTATTGTACCTCGAAGGAGCAACCTCGACGAAATCGCTCTCGTGCTCGCCCATGTTACCAGGCGTGTCCAAGTCCCATCCATTTTCCTGCTCATCCAGATCCAACGGCACCACTTCCTCGTCGTCCTCGGGTCCATGAATGCCTCGGCTCCTCGCATAACGTGCCACAATCTCCTCATTCGTCATCGGGCGAACTTCCCAACCTTCGGAACCTCGTCGCATCCGCACATCGCGCCCGAAGCTCTGGTCGGCGTCGTAATCGCTCGATACGCGAGATGGGGAAGAATTTGTGCTGTCGTCGTATTCATGGTCAAATTGTTTATCGGGGTCGTTTGAATTATTCCGAGGAGGCAGGTAGGAAGGGTGATAAGGAGGATGGTTGCTCTGGTTGCGTACACGAAGTGCAGGGTTCGGCCCGTCGTTTCCATATGTCCACGGAGAACCTTGCAATCTGCTCTGGAGAGCAGAGGCCGCAGCGAGGCTTCGGTCTTTGTATATTCCTGGTTCTTTTGGCGGCCACACATACTGTACGTATGGGTCTAGAAATGGTAAAGACAAAGTGAGTATACAGTTTGGGGCGGGTCAAGATGCAGATGAAGCCTAAATAGCGAGATTAAGTTCATACCGAGCGTAATAAGGAACAAGTAGAATTCATACCTTACCTGAGAAACACTCAATGGGACCCAGCACTCCCAACCATCATACTATCTCTCCTTCCTCCTCTACAGCACGCAGCCGTGCTCCACGGCTCCCACTCGTACCACTCTCATCAACGTCTGCGTCCGTACTCGACCACCCACTTTCACGTCTCATCGAAGAGCCATGGTCTCGATCGCGATCTTTATAGAACTCAATCCACTTACCCGTTCCCTCGGCAACGGGGAAACTAAGTCCAGAGCCGCGCATACGCTGAGGCCAACACCAAAGCCACGCTCGTTCTCCAAGGACGGCACGAACATTAGTCCATGTCCCTAGATGCTAGAACACTCGAGTAAGAACCAAGGTGTGGTATGCACCGAATTTACAACTTACATAGGGAAACTTGAGCTAAATGCAGAAGCACAGTTAGGACAGCCAGTCGCGTAGACTTTGGCAAGCGACTTACCTCGCGTATCTTTCCTCGGCGTACAAGGGTGGCGACTTTGTCCTTCTCCCATCCCTCGATTGTGGTTTGGTTGGAAGAAACACAGTAAAAGTGGTAAAGGCTGCATTCAACGGTCAGGCGATTGTGCTGGACTCTGGAACAAACCACTAACCTGAATCCACCGACTAGTAAGATGACAGGGACACATGCTGCGTAGTTTAGGATCATAAAAACGAGCTCTCCCGTCGATGGCTCCACCTGTAGGCGTCACAGATTAGGCATGCGAGTCGCCTATTGATGAATAAGACGTACAAAATATCCATTAACGGTCATCGCTTGCCAGACCCGTGTAGAGACCATGGCAAGGTGGTAACTACATGCCACATCGACGTAGAACAAGAAACGGATGAAGTGTCCGTAGTTGAAGTCTGACAAAGAGCGGTGGGTCAATTATACTTCCGACCTGAAAACAAGGAACTCACGCCCAACACAATTGTTTACCCAAGGGCAGTGATGATCTATTCGCTGACGCATCAGTGGATTACACGTAAACAGCCGCGACGGAACCCACCCATCCGTAGCACACATTTTTTGCACTGTCGGCAGTGGTGAGCTGGGCCCAAATTTAGTAGAGCTCAACGTTAGATATAGTTTAGTTGTGGGCATACCTCGAGGGGGCTTGTACCGAGAGCAGGTACGGCAGTAACGTGGCGCGCCTGTGAGTTTTTTCACTTCGTACCCATCAGAAGAGCGAAGGTCGGGTTGCTACAGACAGTTTGTTTGAGTTTGAATCGTAATAATGATGGAACGTTCGCACCCAGCTTTTAGGAGCAGTACCCGGGTCCGTCCTGACAGTCATGATGTAGTTCCAGAAAACCATCCCAACAAGCAGGCTACAATGCGACGGAGATTAAATGGCGAGAACCACGTCTTTCGGTTCACTTACTTGAAGGGCACTAACAACGTTAGCAATGGGATGCTAAGTACGCGTCCATACCAAGGCCATATTATGAATATTTGTGAGGAGTACGAGATAAAAGATATGAGGGATATCGTAAATCCAACCCTATGTTCATGTTATTTACGTGCTTTTATTGGCGTAGAAAGATTTGTGCACTCACCAGAGCCTACCAACGAGGCGCCCCATTGCACGGTCGTAGAGGGAGAGAAGAGCAATGCAGTAGTGGCTGTGCTAAGCTTTGGGTCGCGGTTACGCCAGCCCGCAGGTAGCCGCAGCACTGTAAGCGCCGTATCCCTCTCTCAGCCCAGCCACTACACACCGTTGGACTATTGCTGAACCCGAGGCTACTTCTATCACTGCTCCGATTTATCCTGAATAAATCTTGCTGTCCGTGTCGGGACCAAAAAGTTAAACGCTATGGATCACCTAAGTGGCTATCGGGTTGGCCAACACCCCGTGCACTATATTCCAAACTTTATCACCGAGGATGAAGAAGCCATACTAGCGCGTAAGATCGCTGAAACTCCAGCTGGGAAGTGGAGAAATTTATCGAACCGTCGGCAAGTAACGGTTTATCGTGTTCGGGTGCGTTCAAGGGTTCTGAATGAGTCTACAGGTTGCAAGTATGGGGTAAGTCCCTCCTCTCTCTCGTCTATAAATGTCTTGTATCGAGGTTTCAAAGGTGGCGATTTGACAAAGTCTGGCACGCTGATTCCACAAGACTTGCCACCATTTGTCGCATCTTTGTGAGTGGCATCTCTCATCACGTTCGTTCATACAGCTTCGAGTCGTCTCCTGACAATATTCAAACGATCAAAGCCCTAATATCGTCCAGAAACTTCGAGATACAGGCGCATTTGCTTCTACTTCACAGGGAACGGCTAATCATATCATTTTAAACGAAGTCCGTTCACTCATATTTCCCGCTTAGCATGTTAATTAATTCCCAACTACCTCAGTATCTCCCTGGCCAGGGCATTACTGTTCGTAACTCCCACGTTTACCTACACACTACTCACACGCTACATGATAGCCACATCAAGACGGGCCAGCATACCACCCCGTAGTTGCAACACTATCTCTCGGGTCTCACACCGTAATGGATTATTACCAGTATCGAATGCCAAATGACGCCGATACCGGGAGCAAACCGACAGATTCAGGCAAGATTATCGACCCAGTTCCCATCCTCCGACTGTTTCTCGAGCCACGCAGCCTCGTAATTACACATGGAAGCTTATATGCGGAGCATTTGCATGGAATATTTGGGGCCAGTCGAGATCTATTCGTCTCCCCACGCCATTCGAGCTTGGAGCCGCGTCAAAACTATCAAGGACAAGAGACTACGCAGGTAGTGAACGCTCGAGACATTGCAAATAAAGAACTATTAGGGGACACTACCCTACGGGATGAACTCGTGCGATTATCCGCCTCAGTTGGGGTATTAAGCGGGGAGCAGCCGGCTGGTGATGCCATGGAGTTGGAGCGGCACATAAGGACGAGCTTGACTTGCCGGGTTGTGGAGAAAACGGCGGTTGCTGTCGGGAAGTTGGTAAAAATTCGATGAATAGCAGTTGGTGTAACTGGGTAGAATTAGTTTAGCCTTCCTTTCTCTTCTCTCCTTTTCGAAGCAATTGCATTGAACCAGCAGGTGGGAGGTGGTCAACGCTGAGCGCATAGTGTAGAATAGCCTATATGCTAAGTATTAAGGGACGGATACCTGAGTGCATGGTGGATTGGTTTGCCCTTGGAACTCATGTCTAGTCATCATATGGACAACCTTTTGTCTTCCAGGTCCCCTTTGTCAACGCACCTACGCGGGGAGTTTGGCCGTGTTTGCATCTGATTGTCCTTTGACAAGAGTTGTGACGTAAGCTACAGCTCCAAACGCTCGCCACGACCATCGCCTGGTTTGCCCCTCCGAATATACCCTTTGCTTTTACGTTTTAAGTGCTTGACCACTGTCTACTATATCCTACCCAGCTTATATCACCCAGAATGAGTTCTAGTTCTACCTATACTCTCCCGCCAATCAACGCTGGAGATGTCTTCACCTGTCAAGGGAATGGCCTGCTATATGAAGAAATTCCCCGAATCCCGGTCGAGGAGCTTCGTGTTCTGTTATCTAGTGGAGCAGGTCAGGTTCTGGCCGAAAACCGCAAAGAGTGAGCCTCATCCTCACAAGGTTAATTGGTTGCCACATCTTATCGACACTTGAAATCTCGGGCTTTCATAGACCAAAGAAGTGGTTCCAGGCGCAGTCTGCACATTACGGGTTGCCTACGAAAGGAATTGTATTCAATCTTCGAGCCCAGTTGGATACCTTTATTGCATCACCGACAGCACACGTTCCAGACAATCTAGCGCGGCTTGAAGCCGAGAAAAACGAAGAATACAAGGCGCTTAACGAACGTATCAAGACCTTGACTAGCCGTGCACGAAGTCCTACACCAGGGAGGACTAGGAGGGTCACCATGTCTAACATCCCCGACCCCGAGCGTGATGCCTCGCAGGCACCGCTCCCCGGCACTAGTACACCAAGATCTCGAACCACAAGTCTAGCAGTGCAACCCCGGGCTCGAACAAAAAGCGCCGAACCTGAACCGGAGCCAGCGGCACCAGCCAAGCGTGGTTGTGGTCGCCCTCGAAAATCGGAACCCATACCTCAGACCCCCAAACAACCGGAGCAGAAAGTCACATTAAACCTAGCTTCGTCCAGCTCCAAACGTCCAGAACCCCCCTCTCAAACCGATTCGGTTGCCTCGGCATATTCGGAGTTGGACGATGAAGTGATGGAGGCTTTGGACGAAATCGAAAATGGAATAGACCTTTTGGAGACCGACGCCGATGGAGATAGTCAAATGAACCCACCAGGCCCACACCCAGCTTCTCTGCCTCCTACACGAGCCTCGCCTGCCCTGCCTCAAACCCCTCGGCGCCCTCACAATAATTCGGTGATGTCCCCCTCGAAGAGTTCGCCCAAATCCACGCTCCAGCGGGATGTGATATCGGGGATGTGGTCGCTGCGCGTCGTTGGGCACACTATGCTACACCCAGCCTCGCCCCGAGGGGGCCAGTTAGCGAGCGCCAGTACGGGTGCTAGCGGTACTATGAACCTGCATCTCGCAGAAGACAAACGATCACTCTTGGGCGAGTTTGGTCTGCTGGGTATGGATGGGATGGTGCAGAGCAAGACGCTCGAAGGACGAATCGATGGGGCGTATGCGCGGCTGATGTTTGTTGGGCAAATGGCCGTCGAGAATAGTAAGGGCAAGGATGGAGGAACGACGAACCGAGTGCTCGGGCCGTCCTCGTCTCAATCGGGATATTTACGATTTAGCGATGGGCGCAAGGGGACGGATGGGAGATTTACGCTAAAGGGTACGCTGCAAGGTGAAGGATACGGGAAGGTTGATTTTGAGGGCGTTAGGGAAGGCGAAGAGCAGGAACTTTGTGTTAATTGGGATGATTTTGTGGATTGATACCTTGGGTTTCTGAATGCGTAGCCGTCAAATAGTATAAATATGGAATAAGAATGAACAGTTGTTAGTACAATTGCCAGTAGCGACCAAACCGAGGGTAGTGATCACGCCGGGGGGACAATGTCCAGTGCGCGCGTCTTGTGTGCCTATGTTTTGACAGGCACTCCCAGAGCGGTGTGATCCAAAAAAGAGATACTTTTGTCAACCTCAGGAATAACCCTCGCGCAGTAGGCTCTCATTCCATACTAAACCAAACATTGCTGACCGAGAGACGGTCGCATGGCTATACAATTCTATTGACACAATTACCGGAGCTCCCGAGATGTGGCTTGCAAAGCGACGGACCCTCTTGTGGCTAACAATTTCCTAAACCGGACACCCTTGCCCTATCCCACATATGTACTTTCGGGTCGACATTTGGCATATCGGTTGACAGGTTTCATCAACACCATCAATACGCATGGCTTAGGAGTGTTGGACCTCACCAAACATAGCGTGACAACCCACGAGTCCTCCTTTTTTGCATGTACTACCCGGATAGCATCTGGACGTGTTGTCCGTACAGAATATGTGCTTTGACCCTGAGAATTATTTTCACAAAAACACATATATAGGGGATGTGCGGTAGCTCGCTCACACCTCATCCCTCTTCTCTCCCAATTTGTCCCTCCTTCACTTATTCCCCTCTAACTTCCGTATACATCGCTGCTGGACAGCCGACTCGTCAGCAGATTTTTTGCTCTTTCTCTTTTAATAACAATCATCGTCACTCGTTCCATTTATTCATGTCTCGACCTACGAACGCCATTCCCAATCCTGCGAACGCCAGTCGAGGTTTCACCATCCAGGGAGATACCCTGTACTTCGCGGGCATCGCGCGTACTCCTTTCGACGATCTCCGTAAACTTCTGTCGCGCGGCTCTGGTGAGGTCGTTCGAGGGGGTAGAAGGTAGCTCATTTACCCACCCAACTATCATGTGCATGTACTGACTATATGCGTGGACGGTAGGAACAAGACATGGTTCCAAGCGCAGTGTGCACACTACGGGCTTCCCACAGGGCACACGCTTGCTACACTCCGCCTAATTTTAGAGAACTCTTTGGGGTGTGGTAACGCATATATGGAGGAGAAAGCCGGGCGAGTGGAACGAGACTTCCGGGCTGCGGAAAGGAGGTCTCGTACGCTATCCGTGAGACAAACAGAGAGGTCTTCGACACCAGTGGCTCGTCCTGTCACCCCCGTGGCACCTTCATCCGGATCGGCCCAGCCGCATGAAGGTGCCGTACCTGCCATCACGCCTCAAACTCGACCTCAAACCCCGACCCATATTCGCCCCCAGGCCCTCCAAGTCGTCATCCCCAATGCCATCCGGTCCCCTCCCCTCCCATACAACACACTCCCTACTCCTGTTTCTCACCCTCGCGTCAGGACCGCGCGCCGGGATCAGGGTTCTCCTACGCGTAATCGTAGTGGCTCCAGCACCGAGAATGCGGGACATGACCCTTTTGTGATACCTATGCCTAGAGCGACGCTTCCGCTAGACCTCCCACCACTACCACATCATTCCGGCCCATCCCAATCTCAAGAAAATCGGGACCAGTCCTCACGATTGGAGAGAGACATTGTATCAGGGCAGTGGAAGGTTGTTGTTACCTCCCGCACCATGAAGCCACCACGTTCTCTCTCTCGTGTGGATGCGTCTAAGTGGAGTCGGGGAGAGATCAGCATACACCTTTCCCAGAGCAGAGAATCTCTTGAAGCCGAATTCGCACTGTTCGGTCTGGACGGAATAATCAAGTCCGAAAGGTTTGAGATTAGTAGGGAAGGGGTGCGTGTGACGGTGGAGTTTGTAGCACAGATACCGGGGGCCACCGAATACGAAGAAATCAAGACGCTTGGGCCATCAAGGAATCGGCGCGGGCATTTGATTTTTGAGGCTGGGAAGGTTAGGGGGATGCTGAGCTGCCCTCGGTACGGAAAGCTGGAGTTTGAGGGTGTTCGCATCGGGGTACCCAGGCCCATGTGCGCAAGCTGGAGTGATTGGTTGTAATTGAAGTCTTCAAATCCCATGCAATGAAATGTAATATCATATTCCAAGAATCTGCTCCTAGTTTGCTAGTATAGGCATGGGGCCACAAAACAAGCTACTTGTACAGCCTAGGAGCCAGGAAATTTGATGCTGGGTATAGGCACTCTGGTTATGGAGCTTGACCTTACCCAAGGCACTTAGCTATTCTCGGGTTCACAAGCTCAGTATTCTCGGGGCTGAATTGTGGGCACTAGACCAAGGAGCGCTCCAGTTCTTCTCAAACGGCAAGGAGGCTGGCCAAGTTCATGTAGAAACAAAGTGGCCCAGCACAGTGATAGAGTTGACGTATTGCATATAGTGGTAATAGACAGGTTGATTCTGGCGGAACACGCGGTTGCTGAGGAAAACAGAGGTGCCGACTACTTAACATATCGTAAGGCTAGCCCCCTCGGGTTCTAGTCAAATACGCCAAGCTACGTGTTAGTAATTGGCGTATCCACAGCAGGTTGATGACAGGGGGGTTAGCAAGCTGTTGCATGGCGTAGTCAGTGAGAGTCTTGAGACCATCGGCCGTGTATGTCACGTGACCAGCCGTTCAGATACCTCTGGTCAGTGGCAAAAGAAACCCAAATCCGGGTTCCCTTGTCCCTCTTCACATTCTTATCGAGCCTTCAACTTGACATTTGACAGATATCCGTGCACATGCGGGACTTAGGAACGACGGGTCTTGCTTAATATGGAGTGACTTCGCTTACAACGTGCTCATGCCTCCATTGTTGCGTGCGAGCTGGGAGCGTATCGGCCAGTTTGGTCCGTGGAGAACGTGTTCTTTTGACCTTGAAAGTTCATTTCACTATATAGTGTGCAGGGGAGCTACAGCAGAGCGCCCGTGTAACTCTTCCACCAACTCCCCTCCTTCAGTTTTTTCTCTTCTCCTTCTCTGAATCTTTGTGCATCGCTGCCGGGCAGCCCAATCGTTCATTAGTTTTATCTTTCTACTTTCGCCTTTCAAAGTACACTTAGCTTTGCCAGTAACGAACCACCACCACTCCTTTGACTCACCTCTATGTCTCGTGCCACCAGCGTCCCACTTACTCCCGCCTACGCTAATGAGCGCTTCACCGTCCGGGGTGACACGCTGCTCTACGCAGGTATCCCCCGTGTCCCCATTGACGAGCTCCAGAACCTTCTTTCCCGGGGATCTGGCCATGTTGTCCGAAACGGCCAGAGGTACGCGACTCACCATTGCTCTCGCACTGGGTTCACTCATTGTATGCGTGCATATTAGGTCCAAAATATGGTTCCAGGCACAATGCGCGCACTATGGTCTTCCCACTAGCGGCACGCTCGCAATGCTTCGTCTGCACTTGGAAAAGTCCCTGGAATCCTTTCAAGAACGCATGCGAGAGAAAGCCGAGCGAGGGGAGAAGCAGCGCCTCGCTATGGAGAGGAAATCAGAGGCGATCTGTTCTCCTACTATCCGTAGGCCTCACTCAGGATCAATCTCCTCGCAGAAATGCAGCCTCACTGCACTTCAGAGCCCATCAGTAGTTCCTATGTCGAATCCGACAAGGAGCATTCTTCCTCCACGCACAAGCCTTCCTACCATAAGTTCTATCGCCAAGCCTGCGCGTCGTAACTCGGAGTTGAAGGCGCTCAAGCAAGTCAAGCTCAGCCTGAAGTTCCCAGAGCCGAATAGCAGCGATACCGATACGGAGAGCGAGGGCGATAGTTTGTTCTCTAATTCTTCCTCTGTGTCTGGGCCCCAATCGACCTCCCCTCCGGATCTTCTGTCTCCGCTATTTCGCCTTGACCCATTTCGACCACGAGGGAACCGGGCGCAGGCTCTACAATTGGAAAATGACGTCGTATCAGGCAGGTGGGCGCTTCATGTAACGTGTAGCACCATGGCGCCGTTGCCTGCTCCATGGCGCGCCGCGTCGTCAAAATGGCTTCGTGGCGATATGAACGTGCACCTCTCACGCAATAGGAGGGCATTGGACGCCGAGTTTGCACTGTTTGGTATGGACGGGATAATCAAGTCGAGAAAGTTTGAGCCGCATGGGGAAGGGGTGTGTGCGTGGGTGAGGTTTGCCGCGCAAATGCCCGTCACAACAACCGAGAGGTCAGGGGACATAGGCATTGATGACACATGCGTATTTGGGCCCTCGGAGATGCAGTACGGGTATTTAAGGTTCTATGAGGCAGGTCGGATTAGGGGGATGTTGAGGTGTAGGAAATATGGGAGATTGGAGTTCGAGGGCGTTCGAATCGGACAAGCCAGGCCAATGTTAGCAAAATGGAGTGATTTTATGTAGCTTTAGCGGTTGAAGGTGCATCATACTGTATCCCGTACCGATAAGATCTGCATTGTATAAGTATAAATTTAGAACTAAAAGCAGAACTACCCTTGCAGCCGAGTCAAGCCAGAGCAACCAACTTAGAGCTGACTACACGTATTTGTTCGAATGTCCCTCTTTCGGTTTCCGAAAGTTATGTTGGTGCCGTCCAGGTAGAGGGACTAGTGAATGCCTCATGAGTTTGCTAAACACTACCGAATTATAGTACCCCTTGAATTGCCCCAGGTTAGCACGAGAGCCAGAGCGATTTGTTGATCATGAAATAATCGCAAAAGAGGCATGCGACCACCAGGGAAACTAGAGTTCTGGCGAACATTACGTTATTCAGGCAGGAAGTCCTGTAAGTTGCAGTACAAGCCTAGAGCAGAAATGTCGCCGAATGCACGTTGGCCTGGCGTGGTGGTCGCCTCCTAAAGTTATGGTTTGTTTGCACGGAGCTCGTCTCGAGAGTCACATGATGCGCCAAAAGGGGCCACCCAGCGACCACCTAGCTTTCCAATCTCGAGACGTTTGTTCGCTTTATAACTAGGTTGAGATAGCATGTTGATATGTATAGTCGGCACACAATGCTCGGGCAAAGCTTCTGTTAGGACCTACCTTGAAGGACTTGGATTCCAAAATATTCGACATGATACTTGTGAGAGTGGACTTTAACGCAAGGACCAACTGAATAAATAGCATTGCTTTAGTAGCGGAGCCATCAGAAACTACGCATTGTTATGCTGACTTTAACACCCTATTGAATGATATAACGTGGAACTGGCAAAAGGACTTTGTCTGCACCTCGATAACAAACTTGAACATGCTACGTTCCTGTGCTCAGCGACCATTCTTCGTCTTGGTTTCGGTCGACGCGCCCGTTTTAACGAGGTGGAAAAGATGTCAGGAACGGTGAGCATGCGTCCCCAACGTCCTTGTTGGCCGGACCAACAAGAAGCATACAGGCACCCAAATGATTCGCTTTCACTAGAGGATTTCATCCAGCAAAGTGACGTGGAACGATTTGGTCCCCAACCAGACTCGACACGCGACCCACTCAATGACATTCTTAGAGCGCTGCCGCATGTCTCGGTAACAAACAACTTTTCGAATCTATCCGAACTTTATGCACATTTGGATTCGCTCGCGTTGCGCAGTTCCGAACGAATCAGGCCCGGCTGGGATGACTACTTTATGGTTAGTTTCCCTTCAATGGATGAAGGCTTGATTGATAAAGGGTGGTATAGTTACTGGCGTCGCTTGCCTCTCTTAGGTGTAATTGCATGAAACGGCGCGTGGGCGCGGTGCTCGTTCGAAACAAGCGCGTTGTGTCGACTGGGTAAGTTAATACTCAAATCCTTTGGCGTTTTACTAAGTCATCCCGCCAACGTGTCCTCGCAGCTACAACGGGACCCCACGCGGACTTCTCAACTGCAACGAAGGTGGCTGCAAGCGGTGTAACGGTACAGCCAAGAGCGGAGAGGCGTACGATTCGTGTCTATGCTTGCACGCAGAAGAAAACGCGTTACTCGAAGCAGGGCGCGACCGAGTTGGAGAAAACGCGACGTTGTATTGTAATACGTAAGTTTTGCGTTTTGCGTAGACTGATACAATGAATGACCGAGTAGATGCGGATAGGTGCCCCTGTTTACGGTGTACGATCAAGATTGTCCAGTCGGGAGTAAAGGAGGTCGTATACAATAAGAGCTACAGCATGTAAGGCATCTAAAAAAGCTGCTGGATACGGTGACCTGATGTCTTGTCCAGGGATGAAGCGTCCGCGAACATATTCCGAGAAGCAGGTGTGGTATTGCGACAACACTCGCCGCCGCGGGACCCACCCATTTGACTAGAGACAAGTAATCGCCACGATTCCGCTTTCACCGGTGCAGCTCTGGAATACGCTGTAACAAAATACTGAACGAATGCAATTAATTGTGGTTTCGAAATTGATCGTTATCTTGTTGTCAGGCCATCTTATCTGCACGTTTGGGAGGTTATTTTTATCATTTGCAGGGATACAAATATATCAGGCCCCCCTTGTCGTTTGTGGTCTACTATCGGGCTGTGCCCCACCCTGACTATAAACTGGCTTCAAAAATAGATAAATAAATATATCAGGAAATCATCGGGCCAGCCCGCGAG